>MU184513.1:75924-142666 GCA_016904865.1 Pissodes strobi
AGCACAGAACTGGTAAAAACAGTTATTGAAAACAATAAAAATATGAAAGGTCTCGAGACGATTAACACAAAGGGGCGACTCAGAATACATCAATTAAAAGACACCAACGGAAACACCACAGAAGAAAAAAGTGAGCTAATAGATATTACCGAGAATTTCTACAGTACATTATATCAAGAAACGATTCCAAAACCACCAGAAAAATTCTTAATGTTGGATCCGAAGAATTGCCCGACATCACCATAGAAGAATTACAATTAGCACTATCCCAAATGAAGAACAGGAGAGCACCAGGAGATGATGGTATTACAAGTGAAATGATGAAGCTGGGCGGAACTGCAACAATTGAGTCTATCAAAATCATCCTCAATAAATGCCTGACACAAGGTATTATTCCAGAAACATGGCAGGTCGCTCAGGTGATTCTATTACACAAAAAAGGTGATAAGTTAAAAATAGAAAATTATCGACCGATAAATCTACTTCCACATCCATACAAATTGCTAACAAGGATTATAACAAATAGACTTACGAACAAATTAGATGATTACCAACCTCCTGAATAGGCTGGATTCCGTAAAGGCTTTAGTACAATTGAACATATTTAGTCAATCCGATCATTAGTAGAAAAATGCAACCAATACAACGAACCACTACACCTTGCTTTCGAGCAGACGAGTCCGACAAACATGGGCAGCTACAGGTAAACTGTCACATATACTAAAGGATAAAAATATCCCAATTAACTTGAAAAGAAAAGTGTTCCATACCTGTATACTCCCCGTTATGACTTACGGAATGGAAACAACTACGCTTACCATCAAATCAGCTAATACACTTGGAACAACCCAAAGGGCCATCGAACGAATGATGTTAGGACTAAGTCTTAGGGACCATATTACAAACACAGAAATTAGACAAAGAACTAAAGTCGAGGATATCATAACACGTATAGCCCAGTTAAAATGGAGCTGGGTTGGACATGTCGCCCGTCAGAATGAATCAAGGTGGACAAAACGGATAATACAATGGAGACCACGATTGCACAAAAGAAGTGTTGGTAGACCGCAAAAACGTTGGCTAGATGATGTCAAAGAGAGGGTTGGTAGACCTTGGCATCAGATAGCACAAGACAAAGAAGCATGGATGCTGGCAGGGGAGGCATATGTTCAGGAGTGGACTCCGAAGGGCTGTTGAAAGAAGAAGAATAAGAAATTCATAAGAAATGCATACAAAAAAATATTGTAAAGATAAAATATACCTTATTGCTGGGGATTGAGTTCCTATGATACAAAATTTATTATTGATGTCGTTGCCGTGTCATCTTTTCCAGTTTAATTTGGTTTAGTTCAAGAAAAATGGAGCAAGAATATAATAATATTGAGATAGAGAATGCATGGAGGATATGTGCATCCTTAGTTCCCGACAAATCCATGGAAAGATATGATAAGACCTTCTAGCAGGTTATGCGTTGGTGTACTGATAGCAGCATGAAAGAAATCACTGAAAAGGTGAAATTTTTAACATACGTGTAACAATTCTCGTAAATATTACGACTTGTAAAAAGCGTGTACATGACCACCGATAGCAGAAGAGCAACTAGCAAACTAAATAAACTAATATTCATATAACACAAATGAAGTTAGCGCTGTATGCGCCGTCAGTTCGTAAATACGTGAGTAGTCCATCTCAGACGATGGTCCATCTCTCCCGGAAATACCCTATTATAAACCTAATCATTGACATTCTCAAAAATGATTTCTGCTTTGACGCAAATTACAGCGAGATGATCCTGGATTTTTATGCAATACCATATAGAGGGCTGTCCTACATTATTGCTCTCTCCGGAACCGTAAGAATAACTAAATCGGTTAAATTAGAAAAAAGTTGCTATTTTCACTGATGGCTAAAAATATGTTTACACATTGTCTTTAGTTTCGAAGATATAAGGAAAAATATTATTTTTAATTCGCTATAAATCGATATCATAATTTTTTAGAAAAGCGGTACCTAATGGCGGACCAACTGTAATTATGTACTGGTCAGGATTGGTGGTTAGAAAAAGATCCAGGAGGGCGGCGAATTCGCCCCTCTCTGAGATTCGAGTTGGTTTGTCTACAAGTTGAGTAAGCCCGCAGCTGATGGCAAATGCTTCAGCTCCTCTACCTTCGTTGTCAGTCTTGTTGTGATGTTTGAGCCAGTTGGTGTTGTGGGCATTGAAGTCTCCCAGAACAATTAATTATTCTGAATTGGGGTGATCGACCTGTATTGAGTCAAAAGTGGTAGCTTGTTGTAAAAAAGCTTCGGTAGGCTCTATCGCTCGAGGGCGATAGAGACAACATATAAACTTGGTTAATCCCTTGGCGGTGAACTTGAGCCACATGACGCCAAGATTGTTCGGTTCGAATGTTTCCTTGCGGTGACATGAAAGGTCGCTTCGGAAAAAAGGCATATTCCGAACTTATGTCTAAATCGCTCTAAATTAGTCTAAATAATTCAATAAATCAACCAAAAACTAGGTAACACCAGGTATCGCGGGTAGTTTTTATATATGCATATTTAAAATTTTAAGAAAAACAGATAATTATTAACATTTTTCCTCTAAACCTAGATGCGATTCAAATTAATTAACTCCCTGTCAGATATTTATTTCGTTAGTTTTATAGTTTCGGAGACAAGCGAGTTATCTTCCGTTTGCACCCTAAAATGCTACTTTTTAATACCAGCTATTTGGATATTCCATCTGACTTAAACAGACATGTAAACTAATTATGGCCGTTTCCACAGTCCAATAATCATTCCCCGGTATGTAGATTAACATTAAGAGGTGCCATTAGAACGTCGTTTTATCAGGTTACGCGGCGTTGGTATTTGGTGCCTATTTGGTTTTACGAGTTCCTCGGAACCCATAATGGTTCGAGCGTAATTTGAATCGATTCTCGGTCGGAACCATAATTGGTCGGAGCTAATTTAGTAAAGGATCTCTTTCGTTCGGAACCTGTTTTTCACTTTTAGATCTGTAAGGCTATTTTTATAAAACATGGGGATAAGAGCAAAGAAAATGAAAGCGAAGCAACATTAAATAACACCACGAATGGTCTGACACTGCAAAATGTTGTAACATCGTATCTACACACTGTGAACTAGAAGGCCTGATATCTAAATCTAAGTTGGCGTCGCGGGTAGGGAGCAGCCTCTGACAATGGAAAACGTATTAATTCATATATAAACAAGTTTTGTTACTTTTTGACTGAAATACTAACTTAAATTATTTTGAATCGTTAATTACATGTCATTTACCAAAACAACCGTGGATTTTACCGTAGAATAGCCGTCTTTAATAACTTATCACCCCAAAGTCACCTTCCCCATCACATCTGTTAAAATTTCACAAACTCGTGATCGAGTAGGAGATCAAAGGCGTGCCCGAGGAACTCGCCAGCCATTTTCGCTACATGCAGCCATTTTCATAATCAAATTATAATCGAAAGAGCTTTGCTAAATATTTTTAAAACCTATAAAATAAGGCTCAAGGATTTCACAGAGTCTACCCCGAACGGTGGACAGACCGTCGAATCTTTCACTTGTAAATTTCTGCCAATTTTATTTTTCTGTTTATCCCAACTCAGATTACTAAGAATTTGATGTCTTTTAACATACTGTTAAACAAGCGATATATTTTATTTTAATTGAATACATTTACATATTTTGTTGAAAAAAGCTAAATGATACTAAATGAATGAGCAGACCAAGACTGTGTAGAAGAAAACGTTACGATTTTGAAGATGAATATTATTGAACATAAGGATTTAGTTGAAAACGAGTTATTATGGAATAAATGTTATTTTACTTGGCATATTATTTGTCTTCTCAATCACCAAATAATTCGTCAAAAATCCTTTATATAATTTAAAGTGCTAGAATGGTAAATATATACACTCTTAGTAGATATATAGGGGAGAGTCGGGTAGCACCGGACAGCGAGTATTATCGGACACGTGTCATTTTCGGTTATACTTATCCTTGCCACTCCCATAAGATGTGCGAACGGACAATACTAACGTACCCAATAACATATCTTTAGTAGGGCCCAGTATGTTGACGGGTATAGAAGTCTGGTTCAGTTTGTTGATATTTTGCTCGTACACGTGGAGACAGTGAAAAGTTTGGCTAGCTGTTTTTCCGGATATGTAAGTGTTTTAGAGTTGCCTATCTCACTACGCATTTATTTGTCATTAGTAAGCATGCAAATGTGACAATAGAGCGAGCAAGCTAATCGAATGCTGTTTTATAAAAAAAAGTTTTGCAAGGTGCACGTCGGGTATCATCGGACACATACGTGTCGGGTATGATCGGACGGGAGATGCATTGCAATATTTTGTTTCAGGACCTACAAAATGCAGCAAAAACGATAGCTTAGTCAGGAAACCTACAAGAGAAAAGAAAGGAAAAAGGAAAAGAAGCACCGACATTGGCTAAAGAGAGAAATAAGATTCTGGCTAAAGAGAGAAATAAAGAATCTAGGGAAGAAACTTGTTGCGCAATTTGTCACGAAACTTTTGAAGAAAATTAGATCCAGTGTTGCCAGTGCAAGAGTTGGGTCCACAAAGCATGTTCAGATGCAGAAAAGAGCCAATCATATTACAAATGTGATAACTGTTAAGATTTTTTTATGTGTCCGGTAATACCCTCCATTTATATAGAGTTTCAAATTGTTCAGTTTTTTTGTTGGAAGAATTTATTGCTTATTTTGTGAGGTACAGTTTTGTTGATTTTTATATGTTTATGCAGTAATGTATAAAGTGTTATTCAGTTATAAAAATTACTAATAGAGGTATTTTTTATCAAGTTATATAATTTTGTGTTAAGGTGTCCGGTGCGACCCGACTCTCCCCTACTCTTACGGAAAAATTTACCGAAAAAACTAAATTTCGCCCAAAGTCAATCTGAGTACTTTTTAAGTATTGCATCGATTTTGATATTTTTTTTTATTAAGTTGTAGGAACTTTTATCATGAGTATTATCTGATATTGATTTTGCAAAAAGTTTTAACGAATTTGATGTTATACAATAAGTTGCATTTTATCTTTAATTTCTGAACATTCTATGGAAGAATTTGTCACCAAAATAGTGGATCTATGTAAGGCGTTTTCAAGTCTCGTCATTTATTTGCATTTTTTTATTGATATCAATATTTATTTTTAAAGTAAACACACATTTTTCAATTTTAACTGTATAGTTCATACAGCAACAAAAATAAAAAAGAGTTGACAAATAAATAACCAAATCAATAATAATACAGTGTAAGGCCTCCTCGTGCTCTAATATCAGCTGCCATGAGACCTCGTAAGAATTAAACATAATCAGCAATTGCTCTATGAGCAGTTTTCTACTCTCCAAAAAGGGAGGTTCAAACATCCGGAATGATTTCTGGTTTTATAGTGTGAGTTAGCTTTCCATAATGCATCCCACATATGTTCAATCAGGCATAGATTACGACCCCGTGGAGGTCAACCAAATTGTTGAAAGTCCATTTCATCGAGATAACCGTTGATAACTCTTGCGACACGAAACCTGTCATTATCGTGAATTAAACAAAATTTTAACCAGCAAATGGAACGAAATAAATAGCGTGGTCTGCTAAACATTCCACGATATAGCGGTTAAGAGTTAAAGCACCATTTTTAATTAAAACCAGATCTGTACGAGCCCGCAATGAAATTCCAGCCCCTACTATAATACTACCGCCTCCAAAAGGTGTTCTTGGAGATATGCAACATTAAACAAAAGTTCTCCCTGTCTTCTCCATACACGCTTGCATCCGGGTGAACGCAAACAAAAACTCGATCTGCCTGCAAATAACACACATCCCCACTCGTCGTCATTTCAATCTATTGGTTCACGGGCAAAACTTAATCATTGAGCACGATGGGCTGCAAGTAGAGCTGGGCAAGAATCTAGTCTTCTTGACATCAATCCGCGTTAATGCGATCTATGATGGACAGTTCTTGCAGACACTCTTGTGGAACGTACATTTTCAAGTCGACGACTAATAACAGTAGATGTCACTCCGCGGTCCCGTAAACCAGTTAGAGTAACAAAATGATCATCTCATTGATTTGTGGCTCATAACCTTCCTGATTCTGGATGTCGTAAGTACTCACCGATCTGTCAAAAGCGACTGATCGCATCATGTATACTGCTCCTGGCATTTGCAATGTAGGATGTTCATATACCCCTCAAAAGTTTAGACTCGATCTCTGATTTATATAGTGAAATTGCCGTAACGTTATGAGTTTTAGTTTATGTGAGAAAAAAAAATGTTGGTGTATCAAGTCGCTCCGAGGGTCCTTGATTTTCTTCTTATTGCGCCCTCTCCTTTCGAAGGTTGGCGATCCAAATGGCAATTGTAGTCTTGGAAACTGCAGCACGAAATACTTTTGTAGATGAGCAGTCAAACCATCTTCTCAGGTCCTTTAGCCATGAGTTCTGGCGTTTTCCTACTGATCTTTTACCTTGTACTTTACCCTCTAATATGAGTCGGAGTAACTCATATCTTTCACCTTTCAGCACATGACCCAAGTATTGTAATTTTCTCTCCTTGATGGTGTTTAGCAGTTCTTTTTGTTTACTCATGCGTTGGGGTACTTCGTTGTTAGTCATCTTTTGCTTCCATGAAATTCGTAGCATTCGTCTATACATATATGTACATTTCATTCTATTCTTTTTTCTGTTTGTGGGTCCATTGTCCAACTTTCGCACCAGTAGAGTAAGATAAAGAAAACGTAGTATCTGACCATTCGAATTCTAAGCTCTATACCTCTATACTAAGGTCTGATCTAGTAAAAAACGTTTTCATGCTCATGAGTGTTTTCCTCGCTTGTTCAATCATTGATAATATTTCTATTTTCGGATTATACTGGGTGTTGATATTAACTCCCAGATATTTTATCGAGGTTACCTGTTCTATTGTTTGTCCCTTGACATGTAAATGTACGTTTGTTGGCGTCTTTCAGAAGTCTAGTATTTTGGTAATATCATAGTTCCATTGATCTTAGGCCTCGTCTAATGCTTCTCTAAATATAGACCCTGGTCTTGATTCTACCTTGGGCCTCGTCTAATGCTTCTCTAAATATAGACCCCGAAAACAGAATAAATAGGAGCGGGGACAAGACGCAACCCGTCTAATCAACATATCTTCCGATGTTGTTTGTTCTATTTCAACTGTTGCTGTTTGGTGTCGATAGAGTTCTGAGATAACGCGTAGATCTTGTTCGTCGACCCTGGTTGTTCTCAGAATGTCGGTCATCATTGATGGTTAACGCAATCGAACGCTTTTCGGTAATCTATGAAACATGCATATACCTCTACATTCACTTCTCTACATCTTTGCGTCGGTACATTTAGGGAAGGAAGAGCTTCTCGCGTTCCCAATCCACTTCGAAATCCGAACTGAGTGTTATCCATTTGATATTCGCACTTCTTGTCAATTCGTGTATGGACAATTCTGAGAAAAGTTGTAAAGACATGGGACATCACGCTTTTTATCCAGTAGTTATCGCATTGTGAGGAATTAGGTTTTTTTGCCAGTGTTACGAATGTTGACTTCAGCCAGTCTGATGGTATTTTGCCGAAGTTATATATCTTATTGAATAGTGATGTTATCAAGTCTAGGCTTTTGCTTTCGTTTGCTGCGATTAATTTGAGTATTTCGGTGTTGATTTTGTCATGGCCGGTGGCTTTTCCATTTTCTGTGCCTCTCAACTTCTTCTTTAGTTATTTCTGGACCTTTTTCATCTATTTGATTACCTGTGGGTGGTAGGACACAAGGTCTATCATCGTCGAAAAGTGTTTGGATGTATTCTTTCCATCTCGCAAGTTTGTCTTCTGTCCCCAGAATTATTACGTTATTATTATCTCTAAGAATTGCTTCTTGCTGCTTTTTGTGTCTGCCTATAATTTTTTTTACTTTCTTGTGTACGTTTAAGGTGTCATATCTTTCCTGGAGTTGTTCTATGTCTTGACATTTGGTTGACATCCAATTTGCTTTAGATTATCTGCACTTTCTTCTAATGAATTTGTTGAGATATATTGTATTCTGTTGGGTTTGTTTTGTGTTTTCGTCTTTGACCAATGAGGTTCATAATTTGTTGTGTTACCCATGCTTGTTTTCTGTTGTTCTCCGTGAATCCAATGTCTTTCTCTTGGATATTTGTTATTTTAGTTTTTAAAGCATTCCATGTTCTTTCCATGTTTTCTCTCTGTTCCGATTTTGCTATCGTTTCTATTTCTTTCTCGATCTTGAGACTTATTTCTTTCTTTCTTATGGGGTTTTTAACTTATGCGAAATCTATTTTTCTTACTACTCTTTCTCTTTCAACTTTCAGGAATCTTTTGAGTCTAAAATCCATTACAACTGGATTGTGGTCACTATGAATGTTGGTCCCAGGGTAGGTCTTTACGGATTTCATATACTTTATAAAGTTTATGTCAAGTAGTACGAAATCAATTTGATTTCTGACAATTCTCCCTTCTCTGTCTGCAGGTGATTTCCAAGAATATAATCTTCTGGGATGCTGTTTAAAGAAGGTGTTGGCTATTAAAAGGTTGTCCTTGATACACGTGTTTATTTCTTTATAAATATCATTTCACAAGCTTCAATGGGCAGCCAGATACACAAAAATAATTTTTTAGAAAAGGTTTAATTAAAAAAAAAATCAAAAAGCTAATTTATGCAAAACTTTTTAAAAATTGACGTTTATTTGTAATAAAAATGGGATTATCCCTTCATACAGTAAAGAAAAATACAGAAAATATTTTTACAATACAATTAACTATAATGAAAAAATACCCATTAGTAATAGGGATCCTCTACACAAAATGAAGGATTTGACATCAGAGAACCAATTTCGCTTTTCTAAGGTTACATATGTTGAAGTCCGTAATATCATCAACAACTTGAAAAATAAAAATAGCAGAGATGTTTTTGGTCTTAATACTAAAGTACTAAAGTCAATAAAGGATCTGATTAGTCCTTTAACAAAACTCGTTAACCACTGTATTCGGGAAAATACCTTTCCATCTGTGCTGAAAAAGGCAGTGGTTGTTCGCATCTTCAAAAAAGGAAATCCCGACGAACCTGAGAATTACAGACCTATATCTTTGCTACCTATAATTTCGAAAGTACTCGTGAAGGCCATTTGCATGCAAATTGTACAAATTTCGAGACAAGGAACTACTTCTTCTCGGGTCAATTTGGTTTTAGATCTGATCATAACACTGTGCAAGGTATCCTGAGTCTAGTCTCCACCATTCTAGACAGTTTTCACTCTCTTCAGTATAATGCTGTGCTCCTCTGTGATTTAAGCAAGGCTTTCGACTATGTCGACCATGAAATCCTTCTGCGAAAACTTGTGAACTATAATTTTTCTGTGGAGAGCATTGCAGTCTTAAAATCTTACCTCCTGGATCGAAGACAAGTGGTGAGAGTTTCTGGTGTGGTGTCGGAGGATAGTGTATTGAATATAGGAGTACCGCAGGGTTCAGTCCTGGGCCCCATATTATTCTTAATTTATATTAATGACTTACCAGATGTGGGAATATCTGAAAAATATACACTTTTTGCAGACGACACAACCATCTCTTTTGCAGCAAAAGATCTTTCCGATGCTCTGGAGGGCTCAGCTGCGGCGCAGGAGAGAGCTGGAGGTGGTTTTCTTCAAACAGATTTTCCTTAAATGAGTCAAAAACTCAAAATATTGTGTTCTTATTGCGAGACACGAAGAGAATGAATGATGAGATGGTGAGTGTTAGATTCCTGGGAGTGTTGCTGGACTCCAAACTTCAGTGGGGAATTCATATCAATGAACTTAGTGCAAGGCTGGGCAGATTGCTTTTTCTATTGCGTAATCTTGCTAACAATGTTTCCAGCAAGGTCTTAAAATCAGCATATTACTTACTGTTTCACACTCATCTCTCATATGCTATCCTCGCTTATGATTAATCATCTCCTGATGATGCTAACATGGTTAGCGAAACGCGCGTCGAGTGCAAAAATTCTGTTTCGGTATTGTGGATAAAACTCTGTTTTAGTGCATGTTGCCGAAGGTTCCAAACCCCAACGTACTTGTATATGTCAAAAAACATGAATTATCTTTTCATACCCATGAGAGTATGCATGAATATGACACTCGACACAAGACGAATATGTGCCCTACTGGAGTCTGAGGAGATGTCAAAGTGGGCCTGGTTATTGGGCAATCAAACTATTTAATGTTCTTCCAGAAGAAGTGAAACAGATTCCTTTTAACACTTAAAAATAAAATTAGAAAGAAATTGTTAGAACGTGCCTTTTACTCTACAAATGAATTTTTTAAATCAAGTTTTACGTAAATATATGTACCTATGTCAAGTTTAGTGTGATATTTAACTGTTTCTACTAATTTTTAAATTTCAATTAAATATACATATCTTTATATTTTATATTTACATTTTTTAAGCATAGTACTTCTATATTTTAGTTTTACCTTTATTAAACTATTAAACATGATTTTACAAGAATCTTAGACTTCTTGCTTACCTTCTTATATTTTTTGTATTTTTTAGTGTGTGAACAATAATCTTGTATTAACATGAATAAACTGAGTATTGAGTATTGAGTATTAAACCGCCAAAAGGAAATTTGAAAAGCCCTATTCTTTATTTTTGTGGTATAGGTAAACGGTACTTCACTTCGAAAAGGTAGACAAAATTTCAGGCCACGTCAACGTATCTTTCGAAACTTTGTAAGGTTTCAAAAACGAAACTTCGACCGCCTCTTTGGAATAATTGGATGAACCTGACACACTGAAGGCCTGATCAACAAATCGCTTTGCTTGTCTTTTCACAGAACTAACTTGCATTTCAATAAGCAAAAAATCTCCTTCCTCAAATTTCTGAAAATATAGGGAGTTCGTCTGACTCATCTTCCCATAAATTACTCTTATCGGCATTTTCAATTCAATCGTCGTTTTCATTGAGGATTTCATTGAGCTCGAAATCGTTGGTTTCAGGAGCGGAATCTGAATCGGAATCTATATTGACAACGCTTTTTCCTGCTTGCACTCTTAAATTTTTCTTTTTCTATGGATTTTTCTTAGGTTAATGATTGTTATATCTGTCTTAAAATATCACTCAAAGAATTTTCCAAATTGTGTTGATAAGTTTCAGCCTCTTCTGTTGCAGTGTCTTTCGGAATTTGATCCAAAACTTTCATCCTGTCAATAGGAATTATTCCACACTTTTTAAATCCAGCTTTTGTTTGGCAGTTTTTAAAGCAGATATTGGATTCTATCTTTTGGCACACACGCGCCATTGTCTTTTGAACGGCCTAAAACAGGCTACATCTAGGGGCTGTGCTATGTGAGTTGAATTTTTGGGTAAAAAATAAACCGAAGATTATTATCTTTACATTCAGCAATGACAAGAGCAGAAAGGTGCGACGATAAACTGTCGCCAATTAAGGCTCGTGGTGGGTCTTGTCTCTTCAGATAGGGCAAAGCTATAGAGAAAACCATTCGTCAAAAGTTTTTGGATCTATTTAACCTGATTTGGTATTGCCACATCGCGTTCCTTTTGGACCTCCAGTCGTCCATGTCTCCCATAAATGAGTAAAACGATTTATCACGAAGGGTGGTAAAAGAGTACCATTTCCAGCACACGCCATCATTATTAATGTAGAAGCTTTAGAAGAATTTAAAACAAATTCTGGATGCTTGCATCCCCTTTTGCCGACAAGTTTTCTCCCAGTGTCATCAGCCAAATTGGTCTCATTGTAGTTAATTATTGACTCTGGTTTTGTATTTAACAATGAATTCCTTAAATTATCGAAATGTTCATTGACAATTTGTGGCGTAACTGCTGAGCGACCACGTTTGATGTTTTCGGCCATCCTGACTGTTAACCTTTGGCCATTTCGGCTTAAATAACCGTCCATCCAGTTCTCCTGGAATATTTTCCGTAAAGAATTCTACCTTTCGTCTTTGTCTGTCCAGGTAATTGTTTACATTTTGTCTGACTTCATAAGATATCATAGAGAACCCCCAGTCACTTGCACTGATTAGTTTATCTGTGAGAATAGTTTCCTCCTCTACAAAGAGCGCCATACTTCTTTTGATATTTCCCTTTTAAACTGCGATATATTTTCATATTGTAAACACTGTACTTTTCACTGGCTTCCCGTAAACTTAACATCCCGCTTCTAACATCTTCCAACGCCTTATTCAAATTTTCTATTGAATACGATGCTCATATGCGTGTTCCAAGCACTTTTTGTATTTGCTTGGCATTTTAGATGCGTATCAAGTCATGGAACATCGTTCAAATACCTAAATGAGCTGTTTGATGATAATAGACCGAATGAATCCAACTTCGATGACCACGCTGATATAGACGGAGGACCAGAAATTCTCAAGAGTGAGGTTCTATTTGCAATAAAATCTGCAGAAACCAAAAAAGCCACCGGACCTGATAACATCCCAACGGAGCTGTTACAAATGATCAAAGAGGAATCTTGGCCAAACTATTTAATGCGGTGTACACGTCTGGAGATATACTGGAAGATTGGCTGAAATCCGTATTCATTCCAATTCCAAAAAAACAACGAGCAAAACAATGCAGTGAGTATAGACTAATAAGCCTTATGAGCCACACCTTGAAGGTCTTTCTTGAAATTATTCACGGGAGGATAAGATCCAAATGTAACGCTTTGGGAACTAGAGAGGCAGTGAGGCACTGTTTGCTCTGAACATACTACTACAAAAATGTCGTGACCAGCCGAGGACGTTTTTGTGTGTTTCGTTGATTACGAGAAGGCCTTCGACATAGTGCAACACAGAAAGCTTATAGATATCTTAAAGAACATGGAGGTGGACAGCAGGGACGTTAGACTTATCAAAAATTTATACTGAAGACAGAAAGCAGCAGTACGACTAAACGGAAAGCTTACAGAAGAAAGCCAAATTCTACGAGGCGTCGGACAGGGCTGCATACTCTCACTACTGCTTTTTAACATATATTCAGACAAAATCTTTAAACGGGCTACTCAAGAACAAGAAATGAGAGTACAAGTCAACGGAGAATGAATATAAATACGATACGATATGCCGACGACACTGTCATCCTAAGTGCCAAACTAGAATACCTGCAACATCTACTAAACTGTGTAAACGCAGAAGGACAAGAAATGGGGCTCAACATAAATAATATCAACAAAACAAAATTTATGGTCTTCAGTCGACAACCACATCCTGATGCTGCACTACAGATTGATACGAAAAATATAGACAGAGTAACCCAGTTTAAGTACCTTGGATGTTATATCACCGAACATCTAAATCCAGATGGAGAAATAAGGTGTAGAATAGAGACAGACCGAACAACATTTCAAAAAATTAAACCACTATTCTACAATGATAAGCTGAACCTAAAATTACAGCAGAGAATGGTAAAATCCTACATATGGTCAGTGTTGCTGTACGGGGTAGAGATATGGACAATTAAAACCGTTACAGTTAATCGGTTAGAAGCGTTCGAGATGTGGTTACACCGTCGAATGCTGAGAATACCCTGGAGAGCTATGCAGACCAACGAAATAGTACTAAAGAGAGCCGACGCAACACGTATGCTACTAAATACAGTTAAGTGCAGGAAAATCTCACATCTTGGACATGTCTTCAGAGGAGAGCGATACAGAATCCTACAACTGATCATGATGGGATAAGTGGAAGGACATAGAAGAGTAGGAAGAAAGCAGCCTGGCTGAGGAACATTCGTTAATGTACCGCTCAAGTAATTGCCAACGTCAGGGGGACCTGATATGGCACTTGAAGAAGAAGATCAAGTCATCCCATCCTGGAACAAAATAAGATATTTTTTCCAAATTAAAAAATTTTGTTTTTTTTCTTTGAAACTTTGTAATATTGCTAAATAATATATAAGCTAACTTACCACAAAATTTCATGAAAATCGATCGTACAGAACCGTAGCTACACATCAAAGTTTACGGACCACCAGAAACACCACTCGTTGTTTTGTTTTGATTTAAACCGGTACTGAGGCACGTCTTTAGTTTTGTAGCGGCAAAAAAAGTCGAGTCACTCACACATAGTCCCTCGCGACAGTTAAGGGCAAATGAACTGGTTACGAGGATAGGTCTAAATTTTAGACGTAATGCATCAATACGTATCACATCAAGTCACCCCAATTGACGGCATATCACGACCTTCAACATTCAGTGAAACAGCTCATGCAACATCCTCTCACCGCATACTAAAAAAAACTTTAAATGCTGAACAGGTTGATAAAAGAAAATGCAAAGAACATAAAATCTAATCATAACATTACTAGATAACAGAATACAAATATTGCCTGATTAAAATGTAATGATTTTAATTTTTGTGATGAATGTAAGTAGTTTACTTAAAAAAACACACTCATATCAAAAGTAAATAAATATTAAGAAATGACGAGACTTAAAACTATCATACATAGACTCATCACTTTGGCGTTAAGTTCTGCAACAGGGTGTTGTTTAGGACAAAATTAAGCTTTTGGTTCTATATCGTATAACACCAAAATTCATTAAAGTTTTTTGCTGTCACATCCAGATAATAATCGTGATAGAAGCGCCTACAAATCGAGAAAAAATTATCAGAATCAATGCAAAACTTAAAAAGAGTTTTCCGGATGATTTTTAATCAAATTTTGTTTATCCGGTTTTTTTTGCAATTTTCAATTTTTTTAATGGCCAGAATATAAATATTACTGAGACATTTAGTCCGGTGTTAACATCTAAATAATAAATCAACATTTATGCACAATTAAACAATCTCCGCAAGAAAATCATAGAATTCCGTTCTCGAGCACGGCATGACAAAGAGTACCATACACATAGTCACTAATTGCACAAAATGTATTTAATTTGCGTGAAATAATTTTATGTTTACCTTTGAGGGCAATTTTTAACCGTTAATTAGTTCTCTTCATATCCTCCAGCCGAGCGAATTTGCTAGGTGTAATTCAGAGGAATTTTATCTTGATAAATATTATTTGTATAATTAATGTGTATGCATGGCCTCAGAGGAAATGGGGCTCAATCTACGAGGGATATTAAATATCACTGAACCATTTTAAAACCAAAACACAAACGAGTGTGCTTAAAACCACACGACAGGAGTGAAAGCTTCAACAATGCGAGCTTAATATTATGAAATATAAGTATTTTTGATGTGTCCTACATATATTTGGACATTATTTGCCACAACTTCAATGTTTAAAGTAAAATTTTACCTCGAAATCTCCCTTATAATCGGCAGAAAAATATCGAAATTCTTACATCCTGGTTCATTTTCCCATCTTCAATTCGTTTTAAATACGATTCCAGGCAAATAAATCTACTTACTTGCGAGATAAGCTATACGCATTGATATACTAAAAGTACAATTTTGACTCGAAATCTGCTCTAAAGTTCACCACACCCTGCCTCCAATCACGAAAAAATTTCCACACTTTCTGATCCTGGCTCATTTTTCCAGCTTTAAACAATTTTCAATACGCTTTCAGGCAAATAATCTACTCGTAAAATTTCCGAAATATTAATAAGATTTTTCTGCATGTTTCAATTTAGCTTCCATTTTCTCGTATTTTCCGATCTCGTACGCAAATATTGTTATAGAACTTTTTTAGAGCAAGATCAGGAAGTTTGCGAATCTGGGATTGCTTTTTTGAAAATAGGCATGCACGTAGGCTTTAATTAGATTTTTCAAACTGAAAATCGAAAGAATGACCAAATTGGCTTTTTCAATAGGATCGATGCAATTTTTTGGTACGTTCTGCTCAGACCTTTCCTCTTTAATGCACAAAAGTTTGGTTGCTCCAGATTTTTGTGTTTTCTAGCAATAAAATATTAAGTGGTGACGAGTCATAGCTTGGAATAGCTCACCCTGCCTAAAAGAGATCATCATTTCCAAAGAGTCATCTAATACTGTTTTTGACAAAGAATCTAGTCAAGTAATCGTTTTTTCTAAAAAATATGCAAAAACTTCCATTTTTCTGGCCTAGAGATCGATGTTTTTACATTTTCTCTTAAAAGTACATTTTTCCGTCATTTTTGAAACAGAGTAGCTATTAAAAAGTTTTTCTCTCATAAATTCCCCATCGAATTGTCGTCTCAGTTTTTTCGATCGACTGCAAAATCTCAAATTCCCAATCACAACCATTTTCGAGAAAAATTTGTAAACTTTGATGTTGACTTTACTCGAATGAGCGATAGTCGAGCGTCACTTGTCACGCGTGAGGGTTCAGTTTCATTCCCGATCCAGGAAAATGTGTGCTGAATGCGCTTTTTCTGTTTCTTCTCTCAACTGGCTAAAGTCGACTCGATTTAGTCGAATGAGCATCATATAATGGAGCGTGACGCGTAACGGCTCAGTTTCATTCCATGCTCAGGAAAGTAAGTGCGCTGAACACGCCAAAAGAGGTATTCACTTCAAAAATTAGGCCTGTTTAATAGTCATTATATTTGTTAGCTTTTATGTACTTTTATTTTAATTAAACTAGAAATAATGTAGAAATTAGCTCCAAACTCGATTTATTACGATTAAATACAAGCTTCTCTGCCGAGATATCAAATCATACTCTGCTTTATCCAATAACTGCAACGTTAACAAATTCTTAATCTTATAATATTCACAGGCCAGGTGCTGACATTGTTATTCTAAGCCAGCGTCGCATCGGGAGAACCAGTGGCCGAGAATCACATGATCTAACACGGCCTTCCTGACAATGAAGCGTCCTCGCTACGTCCTTCTTACTCAGGTTGATACTGTGAAAATAAAACAAAAGCAAAACAACAGACAGAATAAACAAATTGCCATCAAATGTCAAATAGTCATGTAATTCTATACAGTGTACAGCTTAACTTTAAATGCTATCATTTGGCCATTTCATTGAGCTTAATTAGAGACCCCACAGCCTAAATGCTTTCAAGTGATCTTTGCTTACACACAAGTCTGGGCACCATATTGTCCAAAATTGTATTTTTATTTTAGCCACATAATTTCAGAGATCTTATTTAGCCCAAATATTGTTTTTTTGAAATTTCATTTCAATGATATTGTTTAGCAAGTCCAACACTGTAAATCTTGCGACCTTTGTCTAAACTTACACCAAATTTATTTACGTAGCCCAAATCAGTATATTTGGGGACCTTTGCCTGAACTTGATCAGGGATCTTATTTGCATAGCCCAAATTTGTAAATTTGGGGACCTTTTATATAGCCTGATATAGCAGGTAAATTCAAACATAGCCTGGTGTACCAGGGACCTTAAAAAAATTAAAACAATTTATGCCTGTCAAGCAGGGACCTTTAAACACAGCCTGTCATAACAGGGACCTTCAAACATAGCCTGTCTTTGCAGGGACCTTTAAGCATAGCCTGTCATAATAGGGACCTTCAAACATAGCCTGGTAAACCAGGGACCTTTAAGCATCGCCTGTCAAAACAGGGACTTTTAAGCATAGCCTGTCATAACAGGGACCTTTAAGCATAGCCTGTCATAGCAGGGACCTTTAAGCATCGCCTGTCAAAACAAGGACCTTTAAGCATAGCCTGTGAAAACAGGGACCTTTAAGCATAGCCTGTCATAGCAGGGACCTTTAAGCATAGCCTGTCATACAGGGACCTTTAAGCATCGCCTGTCAAAACAGGGACCTTTAAGCATAGCCTATCAAAACAGGGACCTTTAAGCATAGCCTGTCATAGCAGGGACCTTATAAAAAGCCTAAATCTACATTTAGGGAACTTCAGTACATACCATTTGATTTCCCGACCAAGTGTGCAATTGCCCATGCACGGCTACAACAGTAGTTCTGCCATGACTACCTGCTCGTCGTAACTCATATCATTCCTTGGGCAAACAATGTAATACTTCCAATGGACCTTAAAACTTTTTCAATTTTCCTCCATACGCCAATTGACCATTTTCTAGAACCAACAGTAAGTATACGGCGGCACTGCTTTAACTTGCTTCCCATTGAAATCGTTTGTCCCTTGTCAGTGATTATCTTTAGCGTTTATTTGCTTTTTGCCGGATCACGATAGACGGCCTTGTTATGGAATGGAATGTCAGAACAGCTGATTATTGTTTATCAATCCATGGGTCCTACTTCTACTTGCTGACCTTCTCCAATAGTTTTTGCAGACACAAGCACATCGTCGTCGTCGATATAAACAAATGCAACTTTATCTTTTATTGTTGGTGTACTTCAATCTGACGCAATATCGATTTCATATCCAGCGTACAAAAATACACAATTCGCAAGAGTCAATTTAAACCTGAATTGGCGGTAAAAGATGTTTACACACATTTACGTATCGGCGTTGCTTTTCTGCAATTGGGCTAACGTAAGCAGATTCACTATTTACAAATTATTCCATCACGCAGCGTTATCATCAAGTTTATGAATTGGCCTTTATTATTGTTTTCATAGCAGCACTTAATTGCTCGTCCAATCCTGACTAATCCAAATCATTTTCGTCGAATGTACGTATGAACAAAATGGGGAAAATATTTAATGGATTGTATAGAATATCTCCATTGTTTGTTTTGGTACTCCATGTTTACGATATCAAACATTTGCCGTAGCACTTTTGACAATGAGTGCAACGTCATCCATCGTTCAGCCATTATGCAGAGTGCCCGCTGGATCAAAGCTTGAATGTTCGATTTGCGACGATGTAGCACTGATGACATCAGGACCGAGCATAGGGCGTAGGCGCAACCTGCGCACTTGTCGAAATGAATCGCTTTGACAGACGCCTGAGCTGCTTGGGCGTTGGCCATGTTGTTGTTGAGAAAATTGCTAATTTTGCTTTTTGAAATTCAGTGTTACTTTCCTGCTGCCATTTTCACATTTGTAAAATTTGATTGTTCATATCGTTCTGGTCCATTAACTCCTTCTCACTATCGCCACTAATGTCTCGTGCGCGAACTATCGGCCATTGTTTCTTACACAAAAAGTTACTTTTCACACACTTATTTAGGTTCTTTCTCCATGGTTTATCACAACTAGGAGATACCCCACTTCTGATGTTAGCTTTTATGTACTTTTGTTTTAATTAAACTAGTAATAATGTAGAAATTAGCTCCAAACTCGATTTATTACGATTAAATACAAGCTTCTCTGCCGAGATATCAAATCATACTCTGCTTTATCCAATAACTGCAACGTTAACAAATTCTTAATCTTATAATATTCACAGGCCAGGTGCTGACATTGTTATTCTAAGCCAGCGTCGCATCGGGAGAACCAGTGGCGGAGAATCACATGATCTAACATATTTGTCTCTGAAATGTCTTCAAGTGTTGCGAGACATGAAGATTTGCATAAATTTGAATCAAGAGTTAAGCAAGCATTTACCATGTTTATTTATTTATTTATTTATTTATTTATTAAACAATCATGCACACAAATTTGCAAATTTTTACAATCGTCACAATAATTATGGTGGATAACATCCAGACAACAATTCAAATGTCAGCTTAAACTAGGTTAAAATATATTACATTTTCAATTTTTAAGCAGTTAAACATAATGTCACACCTCCAAATCAAAGCAAATCAAAATCATTCCCAACATCCCTGACCAAAAACTCCCTATAATGATAAAATACTTGGCCCAACAGATACTTCTTAACTACAGACTTAAATCTTTGGGTTGTTAGTTCCCTTACAGAGGCAGGCAGCTTATTATAAAAGACAGGAGCAAAATAGAGTGTTGCATTCCTTGATGTTGTTAGTCTTAGAAAATCAATCCAGACATTGTTGCGGTGCCTAGTATCATGTTGGTGTGTATCACCTAGAGCCTCAAAGTTATGCAGATTATGATGCATGTACAGTAGGCATTCATAAATGTATTGTGATGGGACGGTCAAAATTCGGAAATCACGATAAAACTGCCTAGGGTCCTCGCGGTATCCGATATGAGCCAGAACTCTCACTGCCCTCCGCTGTAGGCCAAAAACTCTTGAGGCATGAGCCGAATGTCCCCACGCCAACATAGCATAGCAAATAACCGAATGGACCAGAGCATGGTACGCCATTAGAGTGACCCTCAGGTTGGCAGTTCTACACAGATTTCTAAGTACGTATATTCCAGCCGTAATCCTCTTGGAGATATGATTTACGTGGCACTCAAAAGTAAGTTTGGGGTCAAGCATGACTCCGAGATACTTTATCTGAGTAGGATTACTGATTCCCTCATCTCGTCTTAAGGTAAAAGTTATATTTTCAGTTTTGGATTTATTGAGAGAAAGCCTGTTGGCAAGAAACCAGTCACCTACACTCTCAGCACAGTCACCAACCTCCTCACACAAAGCGCTGAACTCGCCATTAGCCACCAAGAAGCTCGTGTCATCAGCATACAATGTCACCTCACTGTGCTGCAGCGCAGAATTTATATCATTTATGTATATTATGAAGAGCAGAGGTCCGAGTATGGAGCCTTGAGGGACCCCATGTCTCATCACCCTACTCTCCGAGCTCACTCCATCAACAGTTGTTTTTTGTCGCCTATCTGCGAGATAGCTCTGTATGAGACCGCAAGCACACCGGGCAACACCATAATGCCTCAGCTTGGCCAGAAGGATTTCATGCGAGACACAGTCGAAGGCCTTGGAGAGGTCGCAAAAAGTGGCTCCCACAAATTTGCCCTCCTCAAAGCCCCCGACTATGGCCTCGCAAAGTTTATTAACTGCCATCACCGAGGACTTTCCCTTTCGAAAACCAAACTGGTCTGCAGACAGGAGATTGTTCGTTTCAAAGTACTCACATAGTTGGTTTTTAAGAAGCAACTCTAAAATTTTTGACATTACAGGAATAAGTGAAATTGGTCTATAGTTATTCAAAGAGGAGCGATCACCACTTTTAAAGATTGGTACGGTCTTACTAATTTTGAAAGCATGAGGATATGTGCACTCATTAATGCAGGCGTTAAACAACTTCGTAAGAGGAGCGATCAAAACATCCTTCATGGATATAACAAGGATAATATTAAGTTCATAAATATCTTGACTATGTTTATTCTTCAATCGATCTATTGCATTTCTAACGTCATTGTAGGTAACCTGTCTGAAAGAAAAAGTAAGGTTAGGATCCACTGTACCAGCATTATTTAGGTAAATATCAAACGTAACATCCGGCCGCGCAAGAGAAGCAACCAACTTGTCCGCAATGTCAGCAAAGAAGTCATTAAACTCATTTGGTTCAATATCTGGGACAACTGATTCAGATCTATTTCTGCTAGTATTGATAACATCCCAAGATGCTTTAGCAATGTTATCTGCATTCATAATGTAATTTGATGTTGCGGACTTCTTTGCCTCCGCAATTGCCTTCCTATAGACACCCCTCAATGCCCTCAGTTCACTGCGCAGCAGCGGACAGCGAGACTCCCAGTACATATCATTGAGCACTCTAATCTCCTCCCTCATTACCCGAAGCTGTGGGGTAAACCACTGTACTCCACCCGCTAAGGATTTCCCCAAACGCCGCTGAACCTCAGGGAACGCAACACCCCTCACAGCTAAAAACTTATCGAGAAACTGATTACACTTATCCTCTACAGAAATATCACAGTTTAAGAACACCCAGCTTTCATTTTCAAGCATATTGTAAAAGAGTAATTTGCCTCTATCAGTTATGGGACGATACATATTTGTTTTTTGTTTGTGTGGTCTGTCCAGCAAAAAGTTGACCCTCCAAAGAAACTCTATAGCAGAGTGATCCGACAATGCAGGGTCAAAAACATTTGATTCAAAATTATTCAGGTACTCAAAATTTAGGAACAAATTATCAATACAGTGATCCAACCTAGTGTTACTAAAAATTTGCTGCTTAAAATCGTAAGACTCCACAACATCTAAAAAACAATTTTTTTCATTATATTCCCTTTCAAAGTGTATGTTAAAATCACCTGTGACAAGAACATATTTTTTCAGGCTAAATATATAATTTAAAACAACATTCATGACATCTAAAAACACATTAAAACTTCCATTTGGCGGACGGTAGACTACAACAATAACTACATCTAGTTTTAAAATTTCCAGAGCACAAATTTCACAATGTCTTTCAACTGAACAACTCATGATGTTGTCGAGTGGTTTAGTTGCCCAATTTTCGTCGAAGAGGATTACAGCTCCCCCATGTTTATTTGATGTTCTGCAGAAATATGCCCCCATCTTGAAGCCCTCTACTTTTAAGAGCTTTATTTCATCTTCCAACATGCAATGTTCAGTAAAACAGAGAATGTTGTACCTGTTTTTATGGACCTTCAGAAAAGCCTCTATCTCCCCCACTTTATTTCGAACTAACCATATGTTTATATAAAAAAGGCAAAAATTTGCTTCCAGTTTGTTGGTGTGTGGACTCGAGGCATTTGTGTTCTCGTGTTCAGCAGTTTGTACACAGTTGGTGTTGTTTTCTATAAAAAACTACCCGCATTCTGTAGAAAGTCTTTATGCTTTGCAAATATGAACCGTTTTATACCTACTTGGAGAGGCCAGAAGTTCTGATCATACAATTCGTCTTTACGGTTGAGAGGCGCAGTTAAAACAAAACATTTCAGCTTGTTTGCATCGCTGGGGAGCTCCTTGACCATTATGTTTTCATTTTCAAAACCTGGCTTTCCTTTCACATAGTTTATTATCATTTCTTCTGTGGTTTGCCTCTTAATTCGATTGAGATAGATCCAGGCCTTTCTATCACCGCCTGCAAAACCACTGTTTTCATTTTCCGGTGAAATTTGTGCATTTCCCAGACGCTTTTTTTTGTATTGTCTTCTCCTTTGTTCCCGCTGGAATTGGAAGTCATCGTTGAGGTTATGATTACAGTCAGATTCTTCTTTGTCTTTTGGTAGTTGGCTCGATTGCGATGTTGCTACTTGAATCGGAGGAGCATCCGTTTTGCCCGCATATGTTTTACTAGCAACATCCTTGTGGCCTCGGTTTACAGGTGAAACGTCTAACTTCAGACTGGCCTCTGTCGCCAGGGTATTTGGGGCTACAAATGGAACAGGAAACGTTTGTTTATGTTTATACATACCATTTTCTAGGTTAGTTATTTTCCCAATTAACAGACCATTGTTCTGTTTTAAAATATTGTTCTTATCTGCTAGCTCATCAAGCATTTTCTTGAGATATTCGATCTCCATACTCATTTTAGCCTTTTCAATTTCAAACAGCTTGCTTTCGATCTTGTCATTTCCCGCCAAGTCTTCCGAAGTGCAGCACACAATTTTTGTTTCATCTATTACTCTTTTTATTTTGCCCATACGCTTAACACAACTATTATGGTATATTGAGAAACAGTTTATGCACACGGACACACTACAGTTTTTTTTAACACAGCATTGAAAACCAGAGGTTTTCCCATCTTTTGTACCACTCTCTGATTCACAATCCGACTCGCCGCCTTGCCCTTGACCTTGACAATGTGTTTAGAGAGGACTGGCGTGACAAGGAGTTGATAATGTAGATAATGTGGAGGTGCTCAAGAGGTTAAAGACGTGCCGCGAGTTGGAAGAAGCTCGAACGAAGATAATGAAAACGATGCATATATCTTCGACTACTTATTTAGAGAGATAGATTGTTCCGGCAGGAAGTTGGCATTAACAGTGAATATCTCGATTATTTAGAATTGCTGATTATACTAAAATTGGAAGATATGGAAGGATGCATCAAGTTCAAATCACGAAAGTTAGAAATATGTAAGTAATTACTATGCTTGTCCTCGACAACGTGTTTAGAGAAATAGACTAGCACTTCAGTAAACCAATAACAATATCTATGGGTCAAAGACTTAGTGAGCATATACTGTGCCCGATTAATAAAACACGCATGTCTTTTTAGTTGAGGTATGGTTTGAATTGCTTATAGGCTTTAGTCCCTGTATTAACATAAATTTCTTCAAGAGCGGCGTTGTGTTTTAATTTATGGTTAAGTTTGGTTATTTCATTAGATAATTATTTAAAGGTTCTTAGTTTACCTTCATTTTACTCAGCATTTTACTGTAACTATTTAACTATAAATATCATTTGATTAAGAATTTTCACAGATCTATCGTAGATTCGACTTTAGAACCTTAGGTGGGTGTCCCCCAGGAACTACGCTCCTATGAGCTACGCCTCTGGAGCTGGGTTTGAGGATTAGGATATTGGTAGAACAATCAAGCCACGTCTCTGTGGACTGCAGCAATGATTAGAACGGAATAGGTAAGAGACAAAAGCCTATCAGACTGAATGCCTACTTGAACATTTGTATAATAAAATCTGCTGACCATTGTAACTTTAAGGTTCATAATTGCCTGCGCTGTTCGCTCGTGTTGTTTATAATTTATCTTGAATATTTACATAATATTTCCAAGTTCAAACTTAGGACAGGGTGATAAATAATTCGTAGTTTAAATGTGTTTAGTACCTCACAATACTAAATATTTACTTTTGTTTAATACATGAACGTGTGGAACTGGATTTTAAACGTTCGACAAATAGCTGCATTTTGCTTTCCACAGTGTTACTTGTAGAAGTCATCAGGCTTTCCAGTTCAATATTACTTTAAACTTTTTAAAAATTTTGAAATTTACTGTCAACTTCTACATGTCGAATGCGTTGCCTTGGTGGAAGGCAACACATTAAGAAGACATTAAGAGTTGCAACGCATGAAACATCTCAAGAAGTTCGATTCATGAAAGTTAGAACGAAGTAGGTGCCCAGAGATTGGAAGTTCTGATCTTGGTGCTTGAAATAACGGATAAAAATTGCTCTCACATCGCGAAACTTGAATTTTCTACTTAGAAGTGCTTCACATATTTAACTGATCTAAAAATATACTCAGCTCTTATTCACGAAAGCCCCCCGTAAAAGAAAGCAGACCTTCGAGACTAAGAATAATCAGTTATGATTGTCTTAGGCGTATTTCACATGCAATTAAGGTTATAGAAATTCAACAGGAAACCTCTGTTGTGTATGGATGGCGTGTAAAAACCGTAACGGCTCGTCACAATAATATCAAATTGCGGCATCAAATTTAATTGATTTAATGAATTATTGATTTGAGATTGGCAGACCTGGTTCGTATTAAATTAAGTTTGTCTAGATTTCATTACAAATATCAATGTCTCATTTATAATTGAGGGTTTATTGAGCGTGACGAAAATCGAAAACGGCACTTCTGAGAAATATAATTTATTTCAATTATTTAGTTAATATTCCGGTTAACTTGCATCGGTGTTACTTCACCTTCATCAAAATATTTACTTCGTCAATTATTATTAACTTATCAGAATTACAGTTTTAAGTTAGAAATCAAGTTTATAAACAGTATAGTGATAGTTTTAAATTTACAAATTTGTTGGCATCAGATATTTGGCCATTTAAAACAATGGCCTTCTTGGCCTTCTCCTTGTTCCTGAAGCATGAGCAGGGATACAATCTGAACATTTGATCCAGTAAATCAACGCCACCCATTGAGTGAATATGTAATTTTACAATTTCAGGCCTTGCAACATCCACGTACATCTTCTTGGTCTTATCCCACCCAGAATCCAAGTCTGCTTCTTTAACACCTACAAAATTCAAAGCGATGACTTGTACGATTATTAATCAATTTCACTAATGCGACATCACCATTTTCAGTTGGCAATTAATCACAAGATCTCCTACCTCTTTGTTTAAAGCCTTTATCATCCAATAGTGGAGGCTTGTTAAATCTGTTTTCTCTTACTGCCCGGGCAGCATAGATTTTGTTATGTTTTAACACTTGCAGAAGTTAAAATGATGAAAAGTAATTGTCGAATTACAATGTGTGTCCCTCTTTTTGTATTCGGTTCGAAAGATGAATGACAACTGATGCTCCAAGGCCAACGAAATCCTATGCCATTCCAGATCTTTCACATAGTGCGAAGATTTTTACATCTCAAGGTGTGATGAGACTTGGTTTAAATCTGTGTTTGCTTTTACATGGTTCACATATTTCAGAATGTTTTGCACCTATTGCCCAGATACCTTCTTTTTTTTCGGTTCCTTTTCTTAGAATGAAGTTTTTCCCAGCGCGAAGGTGTTGACTTTTCTGGAGAAATTATAAAACCTCTAGAAATATCTTGTTCCTGATTTGCGGGATGGTGGGGCTCACCTCCGTCCTGAAAAAAAAAGATATGTTATATTTTTTTGGTAATAAGCCACATATATTTTTCCTGGAATTTCTGCCAAGCGTATGTACAAAACGTACAAACGCAGTACACGTCACAGTTATACATTTTTGCGTTATTTAGATGTATTTTATGTAAAGGCATCAATACATATTTCAACACTTGCTGGTATATCTGTAAATCCTTCTGTTGAACACCCACTTTCAGTAACAAGGTAATCTTTATCATTCACATCGTCATCTCAATTAAAATCAGATAATTCACCACTACTACTCTCAAAATCAACTTTTCTATTCGCTAGGAGAAATTTACTGTCAGCCATCTTTTAAATCACCTGTGGCATGTTCCTTTTTTAACCTGGATTGTACCAACTGTTACGTATAAAGGCGTCATCTCTTAATCAATAGTTGGAATACTTGTTCAGCAGTTTCGTGGAATGCTTACAGGAATCTTGCAAAGGAAATCTATTTTTTTGAGTTTATGTGGCTTGTTAACTTTTTCCCCCAAGCCCGTCAATTATTATTATTATCACATAATGCCAATAATCACTTTTTGTATCAAACCAAAGGGCTTTCCTTCATTTCTTAGGTTGCTCTTAACTCTCCAGCTCCTAATAATTGTTTGTCCGCATAAAAAAGCATGAGGCAAACGCGAAAACTCTACTTTATTCTGTTAAGTAAAGATAGGGATCACAATGAGAGCCAGAAGTAAAAAACGGTTATTTTAATGACAAGATATGAAGTGACAAGTTAATCACTAATTCAATGTCGACAGAACATAATTTGACCAATTAGAGGCCTACTTGCGTTGAGGTAAAAAAATTGGTTGTTCTTCGGGCTTCGTCGTATATAATTTAACTGTCAAGAATTGGTTTATATTAAATATAACTTTTCTTTTAGTTGAGCAGTTGCCTAGGCTCTTCTAAGAGTTCAAATTTTGGAATCTAAAATCATGGAAAGCAAACTCGCTTTTTAATTTAAATTATTTCCAAGCCAGTCGCTTAATTACTTGGCTACCTAAGCGTTGTTTCAGTAATTTGTTTCGTTAATTATTACCGTTATATTTACACAGGCCTTAAAACGTCTTAAATCGCAAATAAGTTGTTTATGAATATTATGAAAGATAGTTTCAAATGTACAAATTCGTTGGCTATCAGGTATTTCGTGATTCGAGCTCCTAAACCAAACATAGTCATAAATATGAGCATTTTTCGAGATCCTAGAATATTAGAATGAATATAATATTCGATATATATCTAAATGTGAATAATGTATTTTCCTGCTCTATATAGCCCACTATTTAGATGCATTTTTATAAGGTAGGCATAATTTCCCTGCTTCTTCTTTGAGTGACTTTTGTAATTTTTGATGATTTTAATAATAGGAATTTTTACTGTTTTTGGTACAAATCTGGCTCTAAAAAGTTTGCGTTAGAGGACCATCAGTACGGGAGGCTCTTGCTTTTCACCTACTGCAGTCCACAGGGACGTGCTAGGGGTTCTAACCATATCCTAAGCTTCAGACCCAACTCGAGAAGTGCAGTTCACAGAAACGTACTTTTTGGGGATACCCGCCTAAAAAGTACTAAAGTCGAATCTACGATAGATCTCTCAAAATTCTAAGTCAAGTGATTTTTAAAGTTAAATAGTTATAGTACCGTCAAGTGCGAAGTGATATTAAGATAAACTAATAACCTTAAATAATTATCTCATGAAATGACTAAACCTTGCCATAAATTTAAACACAACACCGCTCTTAAAGAACTTTATTATTAAATAATTCAAACCATACTTCAATCGAAAGCACATGCGTGTTTTTTCAATCAATCAATCAATCATTTATTTAATGTCAAAAATACAAGGTAGAAAAAATAGACATACAAGTTTAAAAAGTAAAAGGGTCATCCCTACTGGGTATAACAATAAACAGCAAAATATTACAAATAATAAAACATTGGATACATTAGATTTTAAAATAACATAGTACTAAAAAGTAAAATTTAAAAACTCTTCTTGACTATAGTAAGCCCGTTCCAATAGGAGATCTTTAACTTTGTTTTTAAACAGAGACATTGGAAGTTGTTTCCAGCAAGCTGGAAGTTTGTTATAAAAATTTATTGACCAGCAGTTTGGGCCATTTCTGCACCTTTCTAATCTCTGAAAACCAGTGACCACCGCATGACGGGATCTGGTATCATGGTCATGAAGTGGGTGGCGGACGGGATATTTTTCCTAAGGTACAAGAGATTTACATAAATAAACACACAAGGTAAAGTCAA
The DNA here is from genome assembly GCA_016904865.1 of Pissodes strobi. NCBI lineage: Eukaryota > Metazoa > Arthropoda > Insecta > Coleoptera > Curculionidae > Pissodes > Pissodes strobi. Next base: position 104,446 of record MU184513.1, read on the forward strand.
AATTTTCAAGTTCTTAAAAGCAATGTGACAGTCATCTCTGTACCCCATCCCCGCAACCACACGAACGGCTCTGCGCTGGAGACCAAAGACGCTCTTAGCACCTGCACTATGGTCCCATGCTAAAATAGCATAAGTCATAACAGAATTACATAAGGCAAAGTATGCTTGCCGCAGCACTTTGTGCGAAACACAGTTTGCCAACCCTCTAAGAAGGAATATTACGGAAGATAGCTTTTTACAGATTATATCAGTTGGGATGTTTCAGCGAATTCCCCGATCAAACTGAACTCCTAGAAATCTCACAACACCATTACCATCTTGTAGCACTTCTTGTGTTGAGAATATCAAGGAATCAGTCTTGGACACATTTAGAAATATACGATTTGCAGTGAACCACCGCTCAGCAGTCGACAGTGTACCAACAGAATTCTCCCGGACCTCAGAGAGCAGACGGCAGGTAGTGGAGATGGCTGTATCATCAGCAAAGATGATAAAGTGCACCTTGAGGTCCACTAGTGGAAGATCATTGATATAAATCAGAAAAGGCAAGGGTCCCAATACATATCTCTGTGGGACCCCAGTGCACACAACACTCTCCTCCGACTCTACACCCCCCACACGAACCCTCTGGGTTCTACCAGAGAGGTATTAAGGCGATACTAGATTTATTCAAGTTATATCTCTTCAACTTGTCCAGGAGAATTCCATGAGACACACAGTCGAATGCCTTGCTGAGGTTACAAAAGTTAGTACTTACAAGATTTTTATCTTCAAGTGCTCCTTGTAAGTCCAAGATTCATTCCGAAGTACCCAAACGTACCCAAACCACAACGAAAACCGAACTGTCCCGAAAAGAAGAGGTCGTTGGACTCAAAGTAGTTGGAAAGTCTGTTTACAATGCATCTCTCGAATAACTTTGCAGAGATGGGAAGTAGGGATATGGGTCTGTAGTTCGAGACATCCTTATTGTCCCCTTTTTTAAATATTGGTGGCATGTTTCAATATATCTGGAAAAGTACTCTTACAAATACATTGACTTATAAGCTTAGTTAGGGGATAAACAATGATGTTTTTATTGACTTAATAAGTTCAGTATTAAAACCAAAAGTGTCCCTGCTCCTCTTGTTGTTAAGTTGACCCAAAATGTATGTAACCTCTATAAAAGTTAGTGGGGTCAGTGACAGTCCCACATGATGTGTTTGTGGGATAAACATAGCTGGTTCAATATCACAGGGGCCAATCTGTCTCTGCAAATCTCTTGCTACATTAACAAAAAAATTGTTAAAAGAATTACGTGAAATCCCCGGATCAGGCTGCTGCTTAGCTGATGAAGTACCCCTATAATTATTCACTATTTGCCACATACTTTTAGCAGGATTAGACGAATTTTGAATTATATTATTATCTGATCTTTGTTTAGAATATTGTATAGGTTTTTTATAGTTAGATTTGGAGTCATTTCTTATTTTCTTTAGATATTCGCTTGGGTACTGATTATACAATTCTGAAAGAAACTGCAGATTATCCCTCGGGTCATTATCAAACCAGTTAACTAAGTGATTCTGGTTATTTCTTTTACAAAAAGTTTTTTCTGGAACTGAAGTAAATTTGTCATTCACGTTCAAAGATGTGTCATTCACAAAGTCCCAGTTAATTTCTTCAACAAGAGTAAAAATATGTATTTTGCCAGCCCGGGTAATGGGCCTAAATGTAGCCTTTTCAGATGCTATTGATTTCGGCTGATTGGGCAAGGAAGATTCACCATCAAACCCAAATGATCTGACAGTCCATTGTCAAATAGATGTAATTGACAAAATTATGTACTCTGGATGTCAGAAAAGATGTGGCCTGTATATAGAAATTACATTTAGGTTTCATTTGGGTTAGTAAATGGCGCAAAATTCAGCAGTACCTTCCATAAACATTGAATTAACAAACAAAATTACAGAAAAATCAACACAAGAACTTAACAATATACCTGAGCCTTCACCCTTACTATTATTTGTACATGAAGCTGTTGCCAGAGTAAAGCCGTTAATCCTCAGCGAGCCCCATTCTTCTTCAGTCAGCCAATGCTCGTTTAGGCATAATAGCTTAACGTCTTTGTCAACCAGGAATGCCTCAAGCATGTCCATTTTATTACGAACAGATTGAATGTTTAAATGAAAAATCTTTACTTGACTTAATTCATTTCTGGGGCCACGGCTGTTGAGCTGCTGTTCTGTAGATTGGAAAAATGGTTGACCAGAACACCATCCGGCCATACAGAGTGGTCCATAAACTCCCTCAGTTTGTGGCTGGAAACTCCCACCTTGAAAGAACTTTTAAGATGATCCTTCTTCGTCACCATTTTAAAACATTTACAGCCATGAAAGTTATTTTGGTTCAGAAAATCTATAACATCATTTTCTTTTGTACTAGAATCCAGTCTAGACAGAAAAATCCTTGAAAGTTGAGTTCTGGTTGTCTTCATGGCCACCTTCAGTCCAATAGAGTTGGGGTTTGACCCTATGATTCGAGTTGGTCTCTTCTCTTTATTGTTCATAGTTCTATTTTACAGACGGTTTTTTCTTCGAGACTTTACTTCTGTCCATAGTAATCGGGTATAGTGTAAACTCATTAAGCCTTTGACCAATAGACGTTGTTATTGTTTTATCGACTTGCCTACATTATAATCTCCTCTTACCTGACGTAGACCGATCCATAATCTGAACTATATAACCTGCACGCCATCCCAGGCGTGGCGTCACGGATTACTAGTCGAGACAATATAATAAACAAAAACTGTTAATAATAATTATTAATTTATTAAGATATGATCGCCCGAATTTTGATGATTTTGTCTTCAATTATAAATAAGTCTTTTACGATCAATATAAAAGAATTTATCAACTAGCTGATAATCAAATATTATTTCATCCCAACTTTCATTACTCCGATTTTTAACTAAACACATTATGGGTTGAAATATAAATAATTTTCATTATTAATTATTAATTTGTAAATCTCTTATAACCTGAATTGGTTTGAAAGACATGTCTTAATACGTGAATATATTGTTTATACGCACTATGAAAGATTGATCCAATCAAAATCGTTGGTAATCAGGTATTTCATCCCCATTTTCGTAACCCAAATTTTTGGGTTATTAATGTAATTATTAATTTGTCAATCAAAATTATCTCGAAATTCCCGAGAGTTACGTCTCAAAACACAAATAAGCTGTATATAAACATTATAGGAGATAGTTCTAAAGTTACTCTAATCCAAGAATGCTATAGTCATAGATATTGGCATTTTTATTGATCTTAGAATATCCCAGTATATATACGAGACATATCTAAATGTTATATATATTATGCAGTGAAAATATTTGTGAAACAGGGATATCTCGGCCACATGTCTGCAGTATTCCAGACTATCCAAATCCCGGATCAGCTCTAGGTCACCGACGAGACGCACAGCTTCCTTCTGAATGGAATCCAGTAGTTTTAGGGTGTGCTTATGTGCGGCACCCCAGATGTGTGAGCAATATTCTAAGCACGGTCCTATTTGGGTTTTGTAGAGCAAGAGCAGCTGCTGCAGTCTCAGTCGCTGGTAAAGGTTTTTTTGATCTAAATCGTGAGATAAGGGTGCGGTCATCCGAAAAAATGTAAACAAGATTATTGGTTTCGGGCAGCAGGTCACTAATATAGATGAAGAACACAGTTGGTGAAAGTATTGGGCCCTAAGGCACTCCCGCATTAATGGTGAATGTGTCTGAGATGTGTCCATACACTGGAGCGTACAGAGACCGGTTTTTAAGGAAACTGACAAGCCAGCTGCAGAGAGACGCTGACAGACCGAAAGATGGCAGTTTGTTGAGCAATCCGTCATGCCAAAACCTGTCGAATGCCTTCGAAATATCCAGCGCAATCACTCGAGATTCTCCGTAGTTCTTAATTGCCCTACTCCATATATGAGTGACATAGGCCAATATATCTCCTATTCCAATATATTCTGATTCTTAGCGAATTGAAATTACCACAGAGTCGATGGGAACAAGCCGATAAAATCGCTGTAGAGTGGCATTAAGATTTTATCTGCATTTTCTGCAAAAATATCATTCGTAGTTTATTTCTTAAAGAATAAGTGTGGTTCTGGAAGGTCTATCACCTCTTTTTCTATTAGTACTTTCCAATTTATTTTCGGTGTTTCATAGGTTACATCTTTCAACCACTCTTCATAAAAGTATGTGCATTTTGAACTTTTCATTTTAGCTAATATCTATCATTCTTCTTCATCTAACTCTTCATTTTCTTTAATATCCACCTCTAGTGCCTCTATGTCTATTGCTGTTCCCATATCTTCTTTGCCATGCGATAAAACGAAATCTGGATATCTATAAAATTGTCATAAAAAATTCTATATTTATTTCGACTATCCGGTTCATTTTGTTCATTCCTGAGTTGAGCTGGAAGTACTTTCTGTATATCTTTTCCCGATTCCGATTCCTGCTCTAAAGATGGCAAAAATATGTTACTTACATACGTAATACGTAAAAAAATCATTCCTTCAGAATTTTCAGTTCCCAAACCATCATCCGTTAATACTTCTATATCCGGCCAATTATCGTTATCAAAGTATTTGCAGTAGTCAACTTGCATAAACAATCTTTCACCAACCCTATGCACGTTTTACAAAAAACATTCCTATTCAAATTTCTATATACTGTCACAATAAGTTTTGCGTTGAAAAAGTCTGCCTGCACATAATATACTATCATTAAATCAAATCATGAATTTTAACCTAGAATGTCTAACAGCCCATATTAGTTTATAATGTTCCATTTTATGACAGCATCATTGTATTTACTAGGATTTTCATACTTCCAAACAATACATCAGCATTAATAATATTTTGTAAAATATTTGATGAAGGTAATATAATACAAGTGCATAGTTATATTATATCGGAAATTGTTTAATTCCCCTTCCATGTTGGGTTTTATTGTTTACATATTCACCAATTTGGAACATCAAATGTTGTAAAAATATTATTATTTGTGAATTTGATTTTTATGGACGAATATAGTTTTATTATCTATTAATAATTATTTGGGCAAGGGAAGTTCGTAGCTTTATCGTGCTGCAGCTAAGCCAATGCGCAACCATTCTCGAAAAACACAAAGAATATTTTTAAATAAAAAAAACGCATTGAACGGCGTTCGAACATAAAATCTTTAGTGCTCAAATCCATAACATAATCACCTTGCCGTCTGTTGTGACTCTCTGACAAGCGTTGCTGGGGACGGGATGAGGCGGGACAAATCCTGGAAACATCTGCTGAGAAAATATCTGTAAAACAGAGATGTCTCGGCCACATTGTTTCAGACTATCCAGATCCCGAGTCAACCTCGGGTGGAATCCAGCAGCTTTAGGGTGTGCTTCGTTGCGGCACCCCAGATGTGTGAACAATATTCTAAAAACGGTCTTATTTGCACTTTGTAGAGTTAGTGCTGCGGTGTATACGTTTTTTGTCGTGAAATAGCGCACGAGGCTGATTTTTGCGATGTTTGCAACGTCGTCATGCCAGGATATTGCTGTTGTCCGAGACACTCAGTAGTCAGATTGACGAGGATGAAGGAACGATCGATCCTGCCACAATCATGTCAGAGCCCGCCTGCCGTATTGGTTTTGTGTACAGTCCTCTCTGTATGAAAGACCGGCAAGCATGCGAATTGCACGACTCTGCAGACTAAAAACTCTCTTGGCACTTGGACTGTGACCCCACATAATGATGGCATAAGATATATGGGAATGACAAAGAGATAAGTATGCCTGTCTCAGAGCTGATATTGAGACACAGTCAGCCAACCCACGGAGAAGAAAAACATTTGATGCCAACCTTCCAACAAGTTCATCTGAGTGCACATTTCAGTGCATGTCTCGATCGAGGTGATCACCCAAAACATGACACTCAAGCTTTCCCCATAATCGTAGACAATTCTAGTCGCGAAGACCATCGACTGTGTCTTGGTCTGATTCAGAAACAGTTTGCTAGCTATAAGTCATTGTTTGGCCCTCGACAACGCCTCACCTGCACTCTCCATTGCATTAGCCTGCTGGTGATTCCAACATGAAATAGTTGTGTCATCAGCAAAGAGGGTAAGATGGGCTTGGGTGTTTATCTCAGGTAGATCATTTATATGAATTAGGAAAAGCAATAGCCCTAATACTAACCCCTGAGGTACTCCGATCTGCACACTTCTCTTTGCTGATGTCGCCTCAATCACCCGCACCACTTGCTGACGTCCGGAGAGGTAGCTCTAAAAAAGAGCAATGCTCTCATCAGCATCTGTAAAGTTTTTTTAAAAGTAAATCAAGAGGAACGCAGTGGAAGGCCTTACTCAGGTCACAGAAACAGTGTAATCATGGCTCTCAAAAGCTTCATATATAAAGGCAACCAGATCCAAAATTCAAAATACTCGGAAACCTGAATTAGAAATGTCATTAGCATCTCCTTTCTTAAAAACTGGGGTTACCCTAGCATATTTTAAGGCAGTTGGAAATATATTTTCTCTGATGCAGCTGTTAATCAGTCTAGTAAGGGGGCTAATAATGAGATTCCTCACACTCTCTATTAAGTCTACCGTGAGTCCATACGAATACTTACTCTTTTTGTTCCTAAGTTTGTTTATGATATCCCTAATTTTAACAAGATACTTCTTTTATAAATAATGAATTGTTTAATATAGGTGAGGAACAGAGTGAGTGAAAGTATTGCGCCCTGGGACACGCCCACGTTAATGTTGAATGTGACTGTGTCCATCAACTGCAACTTGCCCGTAAGATGTTTACACATCAATAAATGACTGGGTGTAATGGAGCAGTGTAAGCCGATTTATATCCTTGATTGCTACACAGACGTTCCCGATCACCCAACGCTACATCAACCGTTAGATTTAAAAGATACAAATTGAATGCAAAACAACATGCATTTCCGTGTCTTTACCATATAATATCGGTTAAACTGAGTTAGGTGCCAGTTGCTGTTCGCTAATACATTCAGGATGGTTTTATAAAATAATACCATTAGGGTCATAGGGAGCTTCCGAAACACTTCTATCTCTTCTTTATTTAGGTAATGAAATTTATACTAATCTAAATGTTTCTATTTAGCTCCCAACTACATACATACATACAAGGTAGCTCTACAACCCAGGGTGGGTCTTGGCTGACTGCGCTGTAATCCTCCAGGCCTCTCGGTCCTCCGACAGATTCGTGTCCAGAGGGGTATTCATTTTTGTGAGATCTGCTTTGATGTTGTCTTTCCGTCTCTGGCGTGGTCTCCCAAGTGGCCTTTTTCCCGACGATCTCCCCTCCCATATCAGTCTCGTAGTCTATGGAGTACCATCTTAGGCGCTGGGACTTAATTTATTTGACAAAATCACAGTCGCCATAAAGCTGACTAATCTCGGCGTTTGTCCTGATGAGGTACTGGTTGCTGTTAGGGTCGTGGTGGGGACCAAAATGTTTTCTTAGAATGTTTCTTTCGAAACGCCCAAGTTTTTCTTTATAAGCCTTAGTCATTGTCCATGTCTCGCATCCATAAGTGATTATTGGCCTTATAATGCTTTAATAGGCTTTCACCTTTGAAGTTCTTGAGATGCTTTAGTATTTGAAAAAGTTGTTTAGAGAGAACAGACATCGATTTGCGGCTTGTATTCTGCCTTTTATTTCCTCTGTGACATCGTTATCGACTGTAATTGTAGCTCCTAGATATTTGAAACGCCTCCTCTCTCGCCCTATTCTATCTCTGCGCCCCTGTCTGTTTATGCACATCTATTTGGTCTTTTCCTCGTTAATCTTGAGTCCTACTTCTCTTGAAGCCTTTTCTATGCGATTAAAGATACCTTTTACTGGTGTGGAGTCTCCAATGATGTCAATGACATCAGCTAACAATAATTTCGGGCCTCGGGCAATCAGGAGTCCTGTTTGAATTTCTGCCGACCTCGTAGCTTTCTCTAGGGCGATATTAAAGAGAAGATGTGACAAGGCATCTCCCTGTTTTAATCCGCTACGTATCTTAAAACTATCTGAGAGCCTGTTATTTATTCGCACTCTAGGTTTTCCGTCTTCCATACATGCTCTCGTCATCTGGATGAATTTTCTTGGGATTGCGAATTCGGCAATGCAGTCGTATGCTTGACGACAATCTATAAATACATTATGGATAGTACGGTTGAATTCCCATCATTTCTCTAGTAGTTGCCTTAGTGTAAAAAGTTGGTCAATAGTGGATCTAAATTTCCTGAAGCCCGCCTGATATTCCCCTAGGACGTTATCCCCTATTGGTTAGGACTTTGTAGGCGGTATTGATGAGTGAGATACCCCTGTAGTTTGAGCACTTTAACTTGTCACCTTTTTTGTGGATTTGTACTATGATGCTTTCTTGCCATTTTATTGGTATTGTCTCCTCTTTTCATATCAAAGTAATTAGTTGGTGTAATTGTCTGTATAATGATTCACCTCCGTACTTTAGTAGTTCTGATGGTATGCTATCCGATCCAAGAGCCTTTGAGTTTTTTATTTTCTTCACAGCCTTTCGAATTTTTTCTATAGATAGTTCTTCTACAGGGAGATCTGCTGTGTGGTATGAATTTTCGGTGTGCTTTGCATCGGGTTCTATATTTAGCAGCTTTTCAAAGTAGTTTTTCCATGTTTCCAACTGTTCGTGTTCGTTGATTATCATGTCTCCATTATCGATTTTCAACATCGGGACCGACCTGGGCTGATATCCTCGTTTTTCCTTTTCTATAGCCTTATAGAATTCCCTAGAAGCTATTTAGACCTGACATGTTTTTGTTTTTTTTTTTCGCTTTTTATGAGCTTCCTGGTTTCTTTACGAGAGTTTGCATATTTTTCTCGGTTTTCAGGTATATCGTGCTGAATCATGACTTTCCTAGAAGTTTCTCTTTCTTTCAGTTTTTATTGACACTCTTCATGATTTAGTCGTTTTCCTTTTGGTTTTCCCGATGGCTTTTTCTGCTGTTTTTTTATCGTTTGTTCAATATAGTTCCACAAAGCTTCATCATCCCTTGTACGATTTTCATTCTCAATGATATTCTGTTCCAGTTCCTGTTCGTATGTTTGTCGTTCTGCTTGATTCTGTAGTTTCTCTATGTTCCATTGTGCGGTTTGGTTAGTTTTTGGTTTTTCTGATTCGATTTGGAGTTTGGCTTTTACCAGGAAATGATCTGTATCTCCATCTACTCATCTAAGGCTTCTTACATCTAGCTCCCATGCTTGGCATCCACCACGATATGGTCAATCTGGTTACGGGTCACATGGTCGTTGGATAACCAGGTTTATTTGTCGATGTCTTTATATATTGTGGATTTTATCAGCATGTTGTTAGCTGATGCTAATTCTATTAGTCTTTGTCCGTTGTCGATTGATATATTGTGAAGGCTATGTTGACCTATTGTCGGCCTTAAAGTTAGTTCTTTGCCTATTTTTGCGTTGAAATCCCCGCATAGTAATATCATATCCTGTTTGGGAAGGCTTTCTATTGTTCTTTCAAGTAAGTCGCAGAAGGAATCCTTAGTGACTTCGTCCTTGTCTTCTGTAGAAGCATACACTGATAATAAGGATATGTTAAACTAACGTGCCTTTAGTCGTATGTAGCAGAGCCTATCACTTAAGGGTTCAAAAGCTCCCAACTGATTATCAGCAAATAGCCAGCGGAATAATTTATAAAACATATTTTTCCATGTCCTGGATTATTTTAGCAGATATTACTTATTTGAGTTTAATCGTGGCAATGTGAAATTTGGTTTGAAATTGGAACAATTTTCGTGATGGGGAACTGGTTCTTCTATATTTTTGTACTATGTGGTGATCACCCCATTAATAACTATCCCTTAAACAGTGCCCTTTGGAATTTCGCTTCTATCGGTTATTCTGCTTAAGACCCAGTTTTCGACGGTAAGGGTATATAATACCGTCTTGGATTTTTCGAAGACAGGCAAATGCGGCATTTTTTTAAATGGTGAGAAAGTTGGCACCGAAATATAATTTGTCACTTTCATTTAATACATATAAGTCCGCTTGACGAGATATGAAAATACGAAACGTCTGTTGATTGATAATATCTATCGTACGTATTTTTTGTCATCGTTCATTTACATTTTGACAACTTATAACAATAGTCTCGACAATAGTGTAATAAAGATTTTACGAAACTCGACCAAAACACTCCGTCGGATCTCCCTAATCTGTTATGAAACTTCGCGTTTTGTTTAGCGAAGGTAAGAATGAGGTGACAGGGTAATTAGCTGTCAGGATTGCAGATAACGAATGAGATAGACTTGAGCGAACTGCATACCTTACGATATTTTGCCTTTGCCGGTCGCTATCCGGGGCTGAAGAGATAGCAATAATTGGACTGATTCGCATTTAAATTTGCTAGAGTTTTCAGCGTAAGTTATCGGTGTGAAATTTTCTTATCTAACGCTAGATAATTATAAGGCGAACACGGTAGAAAGGAATACGTATAGTTAATTAAATATTTGGAAGGGTTTGATGAGTGATGAAAATAGTCGTAAATCGAATTAGAGCTGACAAGGTTTCTATTTAGGAGCGGAGTGAGCACGAGAAGGAAAACTACTAGAGCAAGCACTTATCAGCTGCTATTCTATGTAGAAGTTTATGTTTATATTGGAAAGCCTTTTCTTCAGGCAATCCCACAGTACTTTATTTAAATAACGGCTAGATGCCGTATGACATAAAGTACCCTGTAAATCTCAAGGATGTAGTTCAAGCAGAAGCTCCAATATGCTTAAAATGCAAAGTAACAACTAGTGTGGTTTATGACTAGCGAGATGTTATGGAACAGCTAGCACTAACAAATCGCTAGAATATGCAACAACAAAGAAACATATTATTATATTTTTTAAATTGGCATCATACCTGGATATATGGAAACTTCAGCAATATGTCGCAATCAGGGCATCGATTTTTGCGAGATGGAAGCCGTAGGCTAGCGGAAGAACCACCTGAGATTTCGTTGTCACATAGGGTAAGAAGAAATAGTTTTGAATCATGCAACCCTCCGAGTGCTATCATCGAGCACTACCTACTAAAGAGACACTTAATTTTTTAGGAAATATGGGATGAGTTCAACTGTCAGGGGTTTAGCAAAAGAATATGGCTTTTACCACTTATAATTTTTATGAACTTGCTTGGATTTGAAGATTACTAGTAAGGAAATCAGAAATAGGTAAAATTTGCCTCCAGCGGATGTTCATCCCGAGCAACTCATCGAATAAACTTATCTATCAAGAGTCATCCACTATGGCCATATTATTTGAAGGTTTCGCTTTACGTAGGATATTCTCAGAGATTTAGACCAGGTTTGGGTTATGGTGTTACTTCCCCTTAGGTATTTTCATTTGTTCTTGAGACATTTCAAGAGAGCAAATCACGTCTTAGTTGAAAGAAAAATAGAATTATAAGTACGCGTTGATCCACATTCTTGTTATTAAAACCAATTAAAAATATTCAGCTTACCGTTTTACCCTCACTAATTACAATTTTGGCCATTTTTCGATGTCATTGTTATTTTCCGATCACTTGGCATGGTATTTTTATTATCAAACTATAAAAAAATAAAGTTTTCTCTTAATAAAGTACAAATAAAAGAGTTGATATTAAATATTGGTAATCGAGGAATTTTGGGTTGAAACGAAGTCTTATAGGCATTTTCTCAATTTTCTCAGAAGGCGCTTGAATTCCAAGTTTCATCACCGTGATATCCGTAAAATCCTTAAAGAACTAGAGACGCAAAAGGCATCGGGCCCGGACAAAATACCTGCCATCGTGTTGAAGAGCTGCGCCAACGAACTAACACCCGTTTTTTTCCAGACTTTTTCTCTGTCTTACGGAAAAGCGATTTACCCACCTTCTTGGAAGGTCGCTCGAGTGCAACCTGTTCCAGAAAAAGGGAGACAACCACGCCCTCAAACTATCGCCCAATTGCCTTGCTTCCCATAATCTCCAAAGTTACGGAACGTGTAGTCAATCAGCAACTACTCAAGTACCTCGAGAACAACAGAATAATCAGCGATAAGCAATACGGCTTTTGCAAAGAGAGATCGACAGGAGGTATATTGGCCTATGTTACTCATATATACGGAGTAGGGAATGGAGAAGTACGGAGAGTCTTGAGCGATTGCGTTGGATGATTCGAAGGCATTCGACAGAGTTTGGCGCGGTGGATTGCTCAACAAACTACAGTCCTTCGGACTGCCAGCCTCCCTCTCTGCAGCTGGCTTGCCAGTTTCCTTAAGAACCGATCTCTGCACGTTGCAGTTGCTGGACACATCTTGTTACGGTAATTTTAACAATTCCGTAACATCAGGTTTTTTCGAGTTTGCTTGTATTTATTTTTGGATTGAAATAATAACTTTCATCTTCAACCTATTTTGAATTACTATCTGAACCGACCTGGTAGCAACAGTGTGGAAAATTCCGCACTAAATAATACGAAAATATTAATAATAAAGCCCATCAAGTTCATTTAAAGCTAATTTTTGTCTTTTAAATATACCAGTCGATAATTATCTTATGGGTTGAGTCTACGTAAGTATAGCAGTAGAATATATTATTTAAAATTGATAAATAATTTCAAATATGCAGATCATATTTTATGCTTAAAATCGGTTGCTTCGTACGGTGGAAAAAGGTGAAATATTTGTGACTGCGCGCGGTGCAATTTTTTTCGAGATGTGATTTTGGTGGAAGGTAGAAGGTAGGACTCGATTTTAAAATCTGTCTTGTACCGACGGCCAGCGTGAGAGGTTTGTGAGAAGGTAGGGCTTGACTATTCCTTTATTTTTTTGCGTTATCTGATCTTATTTCTAGTTTCCTATATCGTAGAGTCTGTAGGCAGAATAAAACTGCTAAGCGTGCGAATCTCTGATATCTATATGTTGAATAAGCTCGTGAATGTCTGATATTTGTCTACTATCGCTTCACACATACCACGTTGTCTTTTGCCATGTGCATGTCTTTGTCTCTAGGGCATATGTGTAATAGTGGGTTTTTTGGAGCTTAAGGCTCTTAGTTAAGAGAGAAAAAAAAGGGACTAGATCCTACAAAAGCAGAGGTTATTAAAGTTCGGATTTAGTTCAGCGATCCAACTAGAGAATCGATCAAATTGACCTATAGGGCACATATTTAGATTCTAGTTAGAGGTAGCATTTCTAGAAATTAATAACCAAAACTGTCTATAGTGTGGGAAACTTAGTTTAATTTGCTCTGGTATCGTTATCAGATGTTAGGAGTTATATAGGGAACCAGAGTTAAGCTTAGTTAGTTGTTGTTCGGCCTATAGAAAGAAGCATTTTATCGTCACCTTGTTATTTAAAGAGCGCCTTCTCAAGCCCTTCTCGACCGTGGTCGATACAAGATCATAATAATTGTTTGTTTGTTTTTTTCTCCATTTCTGTTTAAATTTGTTGTTACTTTTATTTTGGAATTAAACTGATTTTTGAGTTAGAAAGTAGATTTTAGGCAATAATTGAATTGAATAATTGTCATTACCTTTATTTTGAATTGAATTGATTTTTGAGTTGAAAAGTAGCTTTCAGAAAATGATTGCATTTCGATTGTTTGTTTTGTTCATACCTGATTGCTGTAATTGTTTCTTAATTGAAATATTGTTCATCACCATCTTTATCAGCTTAAGCAGCTAGTTATTTTATTTATTTTTTTTAATCAGGTTACAGTTTCATTTAAAACCATAAATATTGTCTATGGTCTAAACAATTCTGTGCAAATTGGTGGAGGTATATTTAATTGAATTAAATTAAATTTGTCTTGAGCGGGGTTTGGCATTTTTTTGGCGTTGTTAATTGAGAAGAATTATTTCTAGCTATGCCAATCTCTATATTAAAAACCAAAGCTAAGACAAGCTCTCCGCCATCCATGTTGAAACAGAGTTGTATTAACATTCTTGGTGAACTCTTTAACTGCATTGTACTATTTGTTTTTTCATGCTACTGAGTGCACACGCTCTCTCATTACCATGTCGGCTACCAGTAACGTCACAGGACAGATCCTAGGCATTATAGCAATTTACAGTAGCCCTCTCCAGGAAGCTCACCACAAGGTGATTAAAGTGTAGATGTCACCAGGATAATTCAACGGAATTCACTTTTTTGTTAGAGGGAAATAGAATAAAAATAGTTTTTTTTAAATTTCTAATCTTTTATTTTGCGCTTTATAATCACTACTTCACTCGAAAATAAATTATAATTATCATGCTCCTCACCCATACACCCTGAGTATCTTTCAGTTTATCTGTTTAGTAAATTAAAGTAATAATTTAAAGAAAAGTTAATTTATAGTTTGTTTATAGTAACAAATTGGCCTTTTATTTTGTAACAATCTCAGACATATTCACCATTAACACGGGCGTGCCTCAAGGCGCAATAGTTTCACCAACTATGTTGTTCATATATATTAATGACCTGCTGATCGAAACGAATAATTATGTTTACAGTTTTGCCCTTGTCTCCCAATTTAGATCAGAAAAACCTTTACCAGCGACTGAGACTTAACACCGCAGACAGGAGCAGATTACAGCAATTAATCAAGACCTGGAGAAAGTTCAGGCTTGGGGCGACAGAAATTTGGTCCAGTTCAATGCAGCAAGGACCCAAGCGGCCATGTTTGCCAAGGGGGCCAATGCGGCGGGCCCTGATATTGTTATAGCAGGATCGACCATTCCTTCATCCTCGTCAGTCGGACTACTGGGTGTCTCGGTCAACAGCAATATGTTCGGGCTTCACCGCCTTGCTAACATCGCAAAGTCAGCCTCCCAGAGGCTTGGTGCGCTGTTTCGCAGCAGAAAGCTGTATTCAAATAAGATCGTGCTTAGAATATTGCTCACACATCTGGGGTGCCGCACCAAAGCACACCCTAGAGCTGCTGGTTTCCATTCAGAAGAGAGTTGTGCGTCTTATCGGCGATCCGGAGTTGACCCAGAATCTGGACAGTCTGGAACACCGCAGACATGTAGCCGAGATGTTCCTGATTTGGCCCGCATCGTCCCGCCCCTGGCAACGCCTGTCAGACAGTCACGAGAGACGGCGAGAGCGCACAAGTTCGTCGTACAACTGGAAACACCTAGAACACCGCTTTACAGGAACACCTTTGTCTGGTGCACTGCATCACTGTGGAGCTCACTCCCAGGACATATGTTTCCCCCTAATTGCAGCCTACAAGTATTCAAGAACCGTGTCAATCAGCATCTTCACACACACACCGCTCGTCGAGCACGATAGGATCTTCTTTTAGTGTGTGTGCCACTATCATAGCCTAAAGAAAACTATAGCCGCGACACTCGGCTCGTTTAGTGGGGTACGGAATCAAATTTTCTCCGTGAAGCTCAGTGAAGGGAGTTCACCACGCAGTTGGAACTCGATGCCAATCATACGGGCTTACCTGGGCCGGAGTGCAATAAATTTTCATAGGAATTAAAATAGAAAAAGATTCGTTGTTTGGGTAAATAGACGTTATGCGTTTATATTGTTTTGTTTGTATGGTATATAAATAAGTTAATGTTTATGTGTTAAAATGGGAAAAGAACGGCAGAATTATGCAGCTAGTTGGTTTGTTTATTTAAACTTAAATTTGATCATAAGGTATCGGAATCGGTTCAAATGACTAAAATAAATTGGAACTAACTGAAACCAACCGAAAGTTAATTGAACGACTAACCAAAGCTAGCCAAAAGTAACCATAAGCTCCAAAACAGGCTAAAAAGTACCTATCGTAATCGGTTACAAAAATTAAAGTAAGTTAAAACTAACCAAAACGAAAGGAATTTAAGCGACTAACCAAAAACATTAAATTTGCTTATAACGTATAGGAACCGATTCAAATGACTAAAATAAATTGGAACTAACTGAAAGTAACCGAAAGTTGATTGAATGACAAACCAAAAGTAACTAATAGCACAAAAACGGGCTAAAACGTATCGGAACAGATTAAAAATGTTAAAATAAATTAAAACTAACCCAAATTAACCGAATATTGGCAAGTAACCAAATACATTAAAATTGGTTATAACGTATCGGAACCGGTTCCAATGACTAAAATAAATTAAAACTAACTGGAATTAACCGAAAATTGATTGAACGAAATAAATTAAAACTAACCCAAATTAGCCGAATTTTGGCGACTAACCGAAAGTAATCAAAAACTTTAAAATTGGTTATAACGTATCGGAACCGGTTCATAGGATTTACATGAATTGAAACTAACTGAAATTAACCGAAAGTCGATTGAACGACTAACCAAAAGTAACCAAAAGCACCAAAAGGGCTAAAACATATTGTAACAGATTAAAATTATTAAAGTAAGTTGAAACTAACCCAAATTAACCGAATTTTGGCGACTAACCTAAATTATCAAAAACATTTAAATTGGTTATAACGTATCCGAACCGATTCAAATTACTAAACTAAATTAAAACTAACTGAAATTAACCGAAAGTCGATTGAACGATTAACCAAAACTGACCAATGGCATCAAAAAGGGCTAAAACGTATCGTAACAGATTAAAAATATTAAAATAAGTTGAAACTAACCAAAATTGAGCGAATTTTGACAACTAACTTGAATCAATTCAATAACTAAAATAAATTGAAAGTAACCAAAATTTGATTGAAAGACTAACCAAAACAAACCAAAAGTAACTAAAAGTTCCAAAACGGGCTAAAACGTATCGGAATAGCTTAAAAATAATATTAAGTAAGTTAAAACTAACCCAGATCAATTCAATTTTGGCGACTATCCTAAGCACTAAACTTGGTAATAACGTATCGGAACCGAAAGTAATCGATAGTTGATTGAACGACCCAGTTTTGGCGGCTAACCAAAACTAACCAAAAATATTAAAATTGGTTTTAATGTATCGGAACCGGGTTCAAATGACTAAAATAAATTAAAACTAGACGAAAGCTGATTGAACTAACCCAAACTAACTAAAAGCACCAAAACGGACTAAAACGTATCATAATAGGTTACAAAATTTAAAGTACCCAAAAATAATCGAAAATTAATAATATGGAAACATTCATAATATATATACGAAGAGTACAGGGGAAAAACGATCTAAGCGCCATTTCCATAGGAAACTTTTATTATTGATTTCACAGAAAATTTTATTCTTGATAAAAGTTGGTGCTTGGAAAAAAACTAGTTTTGACAATGTTAAATTAAGACTAAGTATTACAGGGTACTTAAAAAATGCAAAAATGGTGGTTAAAAAAACAAAAACTTAGGAATATCGGAAAAGCTTCTACAGGAAAAATAAAGCTCCTATTAAGGTAAAAATAAAAGTCAAATACCATTTTTTCCAAAAGTGCATCGTTGCTGAAAAAAATAAGGACAAAATTAAGAAAAAGCGGGTTTTTTTCAGTAATTGAAATGGATTTTCTCCGCAACGGTGCGGTGCACTTTTGGAAAAAATGGTATTTGACTTTTATTTTTATCTTAATACGAGCTTTATTTTTCTGTAGAAGGTTTTCCGATATTCCAAAGTTTTTGATTTTTTAACCATCATTTTTGTATTTATTGAGTACCCTGTATAACTTATCTTTAATTTAGCATTGTCGAAATTAGTTTTTTTTCAAACACCAACTTTTATCAAGAATTAAATTTTCTGTGAAGTCAATAATAAAATAGTTTCCTATGGAAATGGCGCTTAGATCATTTTTCCCCTGTACCCTTCATATGTATACACATTTTATAGAAATAACATGTTTCTAATTTTTTTATTAGTCTTACAACCATTTCATCATTTAGCCATGTTGATTTCAGTTTTCCGATTTTCGAATTCTTCTAAAAATTCTAGATAAATTTCATGTAGCATGTCGACTAGCCTCCTTTCCATTTAAAGAATTTGATCTGTTTAACTTAGCGCGAAACGATTTGCATCTTCTTATCTTAGTTATTTAGTAATTATCTAATACGAAATTTTCGGTTTGGTGGGGAGTATTTTCCAGGTTGTGGTTATGTGGAAGATAAGAAAGTGCAAAACATTTCGTTTGACAATAAATAGTTCGTTTTCTACCATAAAGGCGTAAGTCTCAAAAACATTGTTTTTGCTGGTTGTTTTTCGTAAAAGTCGATCGTTATCCACATATATCCATTATTTCAGATTTGATCAGCGCCTTGATATCATTTTGATTCGCTGTACCTTTTTTGGTTTTAAAGATACCAGGGTAAACAAGAAAGCAAAATGTAGGGTTGGTAGCCAAGTTTTTTCTAGATTACATATAAAACAAACATCAATAATTTTCTGACATAAAAGCCTACTTTATATATTTTTTAAATAGAACACCCTATATATTACTACATTTTTGGACTCTCTAGTGAAATCAAAACACATGTCGTATATAATATCCTATACCTATCTTTAGCTGTTTACGAAATATTGACGGTTGAAAGTCGGGCATTTTGACAGGCTCTAAACCGCACGAGATCAAAGAAAACGGTTTGCACATCTCTATCTTAGGTTTTCATAAGCTATCGAATGACAGTGGCTTTCAATTTAACCGGAGGTTTAAAAGTTCCGGTCAATTTTATTCGCGGGTTAAATTCAAAGTTACTGTCATTTGATAGCTCATGAAAACCTAAGACAGGAATATGCAAACCGTTTTCTTTGCTCTCATGCGGTTTAGATTTTAAAGCCTATCAAAATGTCAAAATGCACGACTTCCAACTGTCAATATTTCGTAAACACCTAAAGAAAGACAGGTATAAGATATTATACACGAAATGTGTTTAGACTTCTCTAGAGATTCCAAAAATGTAGTAATATACAGGGTGTTCCATTTAAAAAATATAGAGTAGGCTGATATGTCAGAAAAGCGTTAGTGTTTTATTTTATATGTAACGTAGAAAAAAATTTGGCTACCAACCCTACATTTTGCTCTTTTGTTTAACTTGATATCTTTAAAAACAAAAAAGTTACAGCGAATCAAAATGTAATCAAGATAAATTGAGCGCACGGTACAGGTTGCTCCGATTTAGCGTAATTGTGCACTTCATGCATAAACTAGTTCGTGAACTATAGCCAGATCAAAAATTTACTTTCATTTCACCATCTTGACAATATTTTTATCTA
Source organism: Pissodes strobi (assembly GCA_016904865.1). NCBI lineage: Eukaryota > Metazoa > Arthropoda > Insecta > Coleoptera > Curculionidae > Pissodes > Pissodes strobi. The sequence continues at coordinate 123,628 of MU184513.1, forward strand.
GCGAATAAAATGAGAAAGCTGTTACGAAAAAATATGCAGAATCGTACATAATACGTTTATAAAATTGTGCAGGTCGCTAAGAATCTATATAAAACAAAATTATGTACTTATATAAGATCTTTTTTTAGCTTAGAAGAGAACAACTAGGTAAATCAAAATTTTCAAAATTATTATTGCAGATCTTCACAAGTTCGTCTAAGACCGTAACTACTTGTGCAAAATAAAATCTCATATAAAAAAACTTTTGTTGTGTATAGATCTTGTCGATATTTAAAGATTAACTTGGAACTTATATTCTATTATAGTTATATTCAGCCTTCAAGAATGCTGTACTTACTACAAGTAATCTACATTCGCCATTCTTAATTTCACTTCTAAAGACATTTTTAACTATTTCTTTCAGGTGTAATATTTAAATAAATATCCGGCTCTCTTTATGCAGCCTTTATGGATCAAAAAAATGGTTATTCTCTACTCGAAATAAACAGTATTTTATAAATCATATATTTTGTGATGAAAGTTTAAATAAAATAATAGGGGAGAGTAACAATTTTAGTATATAACGTCCCAAAAAAATTTAGTACGGCTCACTTCACTAATGATTGCCGGGGGGTTGACGTCAAGTTAGATTTATTTATTTCCTCCCCACTAGATAGTGATAAAGTTGGTCCTCGCTTCTCAAAGGTGCCGCGCTTAAGTGTCGCAGCTATAGTTTTCTTTAGGCTATGCCACTACCATAAAAAACTGATAATAGTCTTGTGATAAAACTGGTAGCCATGACGTACAAACTGGAATAGTTTTACTATGGACAATAGCAGAAAGCAAAGCAATCTAAGATTTATTTTTGTAAAAGGCATCGGATTTTAGCTGTGCATCTACATTTGCGGTCCACATAAAATGTACAATGACTAGTTGCAACTACTGTCACTAAACTTGAACTTAACCATGGCTGAAGATGTAATGACTCAAATATTACTTTGACAGACTTTTTGCACAGAAAGAACAACTGCCTCATGAATTTTATTTAAAGCATTTTCACTAAAATCAATAAATGAAGCATTTGTAACAAATAAAATTAATGTATCTAATTTTCTGGCATATTTAAGCAAACTGTCAAAATCTCGTATCTGTAAGAAAATGAACATTCAGGGTGTAATTTAAATTTACAAATTCCGTATCCTCCCTTTTTTTATATTTTGAAGCGAAATTAGTTTAATGGAGTATTTCAGTGTGCACCCATTTATTAAAAGATTTCGGTTTTATTTTTAAAAATATATTAGTTATATGAACATATTTGCATAGAAAATATACATCACCCTATGATATTGCTGCAACTGAGCAGTACACTTCGTGTGTGCTCAGTTGAATGAATTTCTTTGTATGGCTAAATCTAGTTCGACACACCTCTTATCTTAGGTATTTTCATTGAGATATTTTACCAAACCAAATCACGTCTTAGTTGAAAGTAGAACAAAACTATAAGCACGCACACATTTAAGTGATTAAAAACATTAAAATAATTCTGCCCACCTTTTTACCCTCACCATTTCCAATTTTAAGCATTTTCCGACGTCATTGTTATTTTTTGGCGATTTGGTCTGGTTTTTTTATTATCAGACTTAAAAATCATAAAATTTTATTAAAGTAGAAAGAGAAGCGGTGATATTAAATATTGCTGGGAAATTTTGTCTGTCACGAAGCCTTATGGGTCATGGTTTCTCAATTTTCCCAGAAGCCACTTTAATTTCAGTAGACCATTCTATTACTACAATTTGGCGCAAGTTGCTATGTGTTCATCATGTCATATTTTGCAACCCGTTTACTCAAATTTCGTATGGAGACTTTCCGATATTGCCTTACTGCTCGTAAATATAGTCTTCGCCAACAAATAATTAGCTTTTTCCCACATAATTAGCTTCTACTACTCTCCTACCTTCCACAGTGTCGTCTTGCTAATAAGCGAGAAATTTTCCTCTTTTTCTATGTAGTATTCTATATATTGCTGATTTTCTGATCCTAGTCATTTTTGAACCCGTGTAAACTATTTTTGCAGCACCGGTTGTTGGATTTTGGTGTTTAAGGGCTGATCATTTTTACACAGCAGCAAAATCAGAGGCGCTGGTAATTTTCATTAGCGAACTGTTTCACTGACACACTATTATTCTTAAGCCATAATATGAAGGTTAATATAGGCAGGCATGTAAGCAACGATGTTTGTATGAAGCGAAAGGCAGGTTCAACGCATATAATGACCGAAATAAGGCTGTAAAATTGGACCTTCCTAGGCTTCTGGGATGTTTTATTACTAGTTTATTACTTCCTTTAATTTTGAAACAAACAATCTTATATTCTAGTTGGAATCTATCCTTGAATGTTACAATTATTATGGATGGTTGAAGCTTTTAAATGTTTCAGTTACAATGACTCATTCCTTAATCAATCAATAAGTCATCAATCACAGTTTTTAAGAGTCCCACTCAGTTGAAAATTATTTGCTTTTCCAAAATATGATCAAGACTTCGAATCTGTTTTAGATTCCATTCCCTCTCGAGGAAAATACATAAAATAACTTGTCGATAATGGTAGCTTGGAAAAAGTTCGTTAACTAAAAAAACAAATTCAAGATGGTGTTGTATATTATTATGTGAAATTTGCAGAGGCTAATGTTTTTACTTTATAATCGACTTTGACGCGAAAATCTACATAGGAACACGTTTTTCATTTCATGGAACATCAAATAAAAAATTATCGATTAAACGAGGTATTTATGTACATTCACATTCCACTACACCACTAGGTATCATTTTTTGAAACATAATTTTTGTTTGCGATTGAATATCATCAAAATAAGTAGTATTAAAGCTTATTAGGTATTCGAACAAAAGCGACAAGTTCAAACCATATATTATTATAAAGAACATGCCTACAACAAACTGCAAACGCTGCTACACTATCTGCATAACTATAAGAAATGCCTACTCCATCTGCACAAGAAACATTATTATTTAAATGCAAACTACTTAAAACAAGTTTACTTTGGTTCTTTCATCAATTTTTATACGTCCGTCCCGCCATACTTATGCTTGTGTGGGTTTCTAATGATACTTTGAATCTTAAGCTTCGAATTTACTTCATATTGAATTCTTCTACCGGGACTCCTTGCTAAGGAAAATGATTGTTAGCTTAATGATTTTGTTCGTTATGAACGTTAGATTACTCATCAATTTGATGTGTAGTGATGAGCAAAGTAATAACAAGTCCAATACTTGCATGGTTTTGATCTTCGTCTTGTTCTTGCACATATAGTCTTGGTCTTGGCCTTGCAAACTAATGTGCTATCTCGGTCTTGGTCTTGCAGCAAAAGTCTCGCAAGTCTAATATTACACCAATTGCCTACTAATTAAAAATCGAATTAATTGTATTATTGATGCATACCTTCCCTGGTCAAATGCACCCTAGGAATAAGTCTCTACCCAACTCGAATATATTTTTATGTTAGCTACGTCTAACATGATAACGATTTTACATGATTCAGAAATATACCTATACATTTATTTCGGAAACACTAATTTACACAGCTAGTCTAAATCCACGCAAAATATTTAAATTTAATGTAATCAATTTAAATTTAAAACAGTAATAGAGGAATAAAATATTATTACAAACAATCCCTTGATATTATCATATGGTGCGAAATTTGGAAGAGTCTCGCAAGACTCTTGCAGGGTGCAAAAGTCTTGGTCTTGCAGGACATGGTATTAGTATTGGTCTTGTTCTTGCTTACACAGTCTTGTTCTTGTTTACACAGTCTTGGTCTTGGTCTTGCTAACCAAGAGACGGTCTTGGTCTTTGTCTTGCTTTTTGTACAAGACCGAGACCAGTTTTGCTTATCACTAAATAAAAATTCTGATTTTATTGAGATTATTCCGAATAGGCAGGTATGTGGGAAACGCAAATATTCACGGATTTTAATTAACTAAAGTAGACTTTGATTTTAGGGCGATTCGATTAACACAATTAAACATTGATCATGCCGAATTCACTGTTCTTATATTATTATACTTTCTTAACAAAATCTGCGTTGAGCGAAAACCAAAAACACATGGAATTTCTAAGAAACATTGGTAACTTTCGGATCTATCCCCGTAGAGATGTAGGTAAAGCTCAAAATCCTGAATTATTTGTATTTAGATAATGCATTGGAATACCAATAAAAGTGGAGGTGTAAAGAATCACAGCTAAAATTTACTTGACCTAGAATATGCAGGGCTGGATTAAAGGATTAGAGGCATATTTTAAGTTAATTAATATACAGCGTGACAATGAGGCTACGTGACGGGCTGGTATTATGTTACCATTTTAGCTATAAACTAAAAAATCGCATTAAAAATATTGTCACTTCCAGCTAAGATCGATCTATGTGTTGTAGATTCGATCTTGGTCGATTTTCTAAACAAACGGAGAATGCTCATAGGCATTATAATTTACCATAGGGCCTAGTTCTAAAGTGAATTTGTAAACAAAACAAAAACCTTTAGCATTATATGAATATTTTAATGTTATTTTACCTATAAACAACTTAAAGCTCATAAATAAACAAAATATAAACATTAAATTATTATATCTAGTAAGTGCTATGATATGAACAATATCTTTCGGTGCTAGGTATCCACCTTGCACAATATGAGAAGAATAATACCTAAAAACTAAAGCATTGCATAAACAATAGTTGTAATCCAAAACAAGTATATGATTATAAACACAATTTTGCAGCTATATACACTTAACTGTTCATTAATGTTCTTGCGGAACCACTCTGTATGAGCTTGGTTAACTGAGATAATGCTGCTATGAAATACAGTAATATGCAAGCAATAATAAAAGGATTAATGTTACCTTAATATCCACAATAAGCTAATATGTACAATATATTCACCACTTGACGAGCAATGTTCAATCGTTAAGCAGTTTATCATCAAACACAGGAGATGTCACTTTTAAAAACACTACTAAGTTTCTCCTTAGCTTCTATCTTCTATATACAATGTACTTAAACGTCTTGTAAATAAAAATGACTCAAATGGTAGTGGATTGAGATTTGAGAATGATATGCAGTCATATGCATATGACATAGATGTCCTTGTGAAATTCCGGTTTTTATACACGCAACAATGGATTCAAAAATACACTATGCAGGTCGCATAGGTAGGCTAAACTCAGTGTAATGGAAATAACACTTGTGAGAAACTTTATATTACAATAAAGCATAGAGAATATTGGCAGAGTGCCAGGGAACGCTTAATACAGCGTCTTACTTGTGAGAGAGTGATTGTAAACGAGTATGTTTACTTACATGACCGATTGCCGAGGGAACGCTTAGTACAGCGTCTTACTTGTGAGAGAGTGATTGTAAACAAGAGTGTTTACTTACATGGCCGATTGCCGAGGAAACGCTTAGTACAGCGTCTTACTTGTGAGAGAGTGATTGTAAACGAGTGAGTTTACTTACATGGCCGTGTACCGAGGGAACGCTTAGTACAGCGTCTTCCCTTTGAGAGAGATGGCCGGGTGCCAATAAATACCTTTACTTGTAGGCTTAAGACGACTACGACGAGATGTCGCAATGGCAGAGTACCACAACTGCCGTTGGAACAGAGATTTTGAGAGATTAGGGGTTCTCAACACGTGAAACTACATGGCATGGCAGACGGCCATGCCAACGGGAGCACGCTCAGCGCGGCTTGCTTGTGGGAGGTCAAGATGCAGACTCAATTCTAGAACGTGAGAACTAGATCAACTCGAAGGCGTTGTCTCCGCACCTTCTGGCGGGAGAAGATGCATCACTCCGGAAATAGAAAGGGCAAATAATGTAAATACAGAGAAGTTATATAAAACTTAACATCAGCGATTGTCTAAAATAACCTTATGAATTTTAACACAAATCTGGTCGAAATCCGTTTAGTATTTATAAAATTCGATTATTAAAGATCGGAGTTAAGATTGCCTCCTTCTTTGCTGCGGAAGCTCAGTGATTGGCCGAATGTTTTTCTGCAGTGTAGCTAACACGGCCTTGGGGTTCGAAATACATCGATGTCATTGGCCTAGCAGGAATTAGGCAGCTCAATGCAGGACTGCTACTGTGGAAATTGCCTATTAACTTGAAGCAATCTGTTTTGTTGTGTCGAGCGGCCGGGTTCATATGAGTTAGCATTGTAACAAGAGATGGCGCTAGGAGTATCGCCGAGGTTTCTTTGGTTTCTTTGGAATGCCAACACAGTGACGTGGAATGTTAATATAATACAAATTAAATCGTTAGATTTGAAAACATGTTCAAATGGTTTTTGAACGCTATGTCAGGTGGGAAGACAGGATAAAGACGACAGTTTGGTAAAAACAATAACACTGAATGAATTTGCACTTAACTCGATTGCTAAAATGCGCATGTCTGTTCGGTTGAGGTATACTTTGAATTATTTGTAAGTCTTAGCTACTGCTTATAATAAAGTTTTTTAAGAGTTGTGTTGTGTTTTATATGTGTTATCTTTGGTTTTTTAGTTTGGCTAATTATTTTAGTGTTTTAGCGACTAGTTTCACTTAGATCCAATTAACTTTGATATATCTTTATTTAGAACTTTGGCGCATTTATCTTAGTTTAAGCTTTGCTACTTTAGAAGGAGGACCCAGAGGAAACCCAAATCTATGTGGGCATATGATCAGTGGGACAAACTCTTTAGGGTTGGAGGACTCAAACCAGAGATGGACTTTCCACAGTTGGGCTTGGCTGTCAGATTGAGGATCGGGTTGCAGGTTTAGGATAACCAGAGGAGTCTCCAGAAATGAATGCATACAGGCACTGGTTGAAAGGTGTGACAGAAGCTCTGCCATACTGAAAGTCCGCTCGACAACTTATATGAAAAATGTGCTGCCCGTTATAGCGTTTTCGAGTTCAAGTTTAAAATTACGACAAGGTGATATTCATTTACTATAAGCTAGTAGTACTTTGGTACTTCGCAATATGATTCATGAATTTCTACCATATTTGAAAAAAATAAAACTATTAAACGTCACTTCTGATCTCTCGAAAATGAGCCGGATCCCATTATCTCTCATAGCATGTTGTATATATGCTTACCCTCCTCCCATTCCGGTTGTACATTATATTCCCTTTTCAATGGTATATCGCAAGCAATCATAGTTCAACAGAAGTAAACATTAAGCTCACGCTACATTTAAATATGAGGTACAACGAACTGCGACCATATTGTCTTTTAAGAAAATGGCTCCAGCTTAATAGCTATTCAAATGTATGGTAAATACCTACAGGGTGCTTTTAAAAATAATAGATTTTAGAACACTTCCGGATTATTTGTAAATGAGTTCCTAATCGATTTTTTTGTCAAAATATGCTTCTCTTTGAATCTAACTACTCTTCATATTTGCAGCCATGATGGTACCATAAGGCCTAAACTTACTCAAATTAACCATGCAGTGTTTTATTTTATTTTTGCGTCATTCTGTCATTATGTTTTCTTTCACTCTTCCGATTTTTTAGTATATTTGTACCTTTTTTGAGATCTTCTAAAAGAAGTAGGTCTTCTGAAACGACTTCTTTTTGAATTCTTTGACCGCTTCCTTTATAGATATTCCATTTGCCTTTTTACGTTATTAGCATCCTATTCTTTCAGTTCCGTTCTTCTTCCATGTAGCATGTATGAATTGTTTATTTTATTTAATATTGACCCGTTTTTCTTCTTCATTAATATTTATATTAGTCCCATCTTATATTTCATTATAACAATTTTACTCATGCTTCTTTAGTACCTATTAGTTTTTGAAAATTGTCATTGGTATTTGCTTTTCCCCCTTACCTATTATCCTATTTTTTCCTTACAAGTAATATTATTTGTTGTATGCTCTTTGATTATTTTCTCTGTTTAATTACTTATAGACTTACAGTCGTTTAATAACTGTGCATCAAACAATATGAATTTTCTGCTTACTCCGTTCCTGGCAACAGGCATATAGCCATATCGATACACCATTCCAAAGTAAACAAAAACATTGATTTTGATCTCGCTTTAATGCCTGTATATATTTATGGTCTTGGCCCGGAATTTCAACAGTAGGCTGCTATGTTACATACGTCGATATAAGAGAAAACTCGTTACGTATGTACATTTTGGCGTGGTCAAATCTTATATAATTAGTTGTATTAGTATATAGTAAATAAATGGATGAATTTGATTGTGAATGAAGATAAGGAGAGACAGACATCGAAAAAACAGCAAATATACTAACGATGCAGAGTAACTTTGCACAATGATACGTCTAAGGCGTGCTGCCCTCTGGTGTCAAAATAGGTTATAAAAACTTGTAATAAGAGCTCGTCATGTTTCATAGGATAGGTGACCTACTCTACATCTGAATAGTCTATGTGTCTAACCTCTTTTCAATCTTTGTTTCTCGTTTCTTGTCAACAGTGGGACACTTATTGATTTTTTTTATTGTTGAACTTCTACATCCGTATTAGATTCTGAAACGGTTTTCCAAAGATGGAAATTTTTATTTTTGTGATAGTTTGACAATATTTTTCACAAATTTTGCAGGTGTGCAAAGTAACTTTAAATGTGCAGAGTAACCCTAAGCGACTTCTGTTTAGTTAAAGTTCAATTTTTTTTATTCATTTCGGATGTCTAACAAGTACCAAGGAACAGTTGGTGCAAAAATATTAAGGCTCCACAAATGAGCAATTGAACGAATGTTTAGAGGTCGTTAAAGCGGAGACTCTTACTCAAGAAAAGACAACTGCTAAACGCGGCATCAGTAGAAGGATCATAAGTTGCAACTTGAAAGCTCGGTAAACCAACAGTATATTCTTCGAAATAAAAAGGAAATTTTATGAAATGTACACTTCTTTCCTGTGACACAAAATGATGTGAGCTCATTATCAAGGACTATTTATTAGAGGTAAGGAAAAATATCCGAAATTTCAACAATAATCGCCCTAGAGGAAGTTATATGTGTCTTTTCCTATAACGAAACCCTGAGTTGTCTACACGATTTCTGGACAATATAAAAAAAGTTCTAGCATCGGTAAATGAAAAAGTTTTGAGGGAGTATATCGCTAATCTCTTAACCACTTTGGAAGGCGTTCCCACAGAAAACATTTTCGATAATGAGAAGTCTAGCCTACACACGATCCTGGCTCTAAAATGTCTTGTCAAGACAGGAAGAGTAAATATCCGTGACCATTCGCATTATATTACAAATTACCATTTCTTTTATTATGACCGGTAATGAAATGGCGTAAAAAGCAACTGATATCGGGAGTACTTGGGGTCAAGGTGAACCTACTGGAGCTCAGTTTACCAGCACTATCAGTGATCGATTCGAAGGGTTGGCACTTGAGGTGTGGCTCTTCTCGCTGATGTTTTCTTTTTCGAAGAAGAAAAAAGGGTATGTTGGGGTTTGGACCCTTCGGCAAAATGCACTAAAACAGAGTTTTATCTACAATACCGAAATATAATTTTTGCACTCGACGCGAATTTCGCTAACCATTATCAGGAGGTGATGATGCTAACATGGATAGCGAAACGCGCGTCGAGTGCAAAAATGCTGTTTCGATATTGTGGATAAAACTCTATCTTAGAAGAAAAAAGAGAGAATAAAGTATTAATTGCAGATAACTTCGCATCACACATATACGCTAATGTTAAAGCCTGATTACAGGCTTACATTTGAAAACAAAATCGGGTTTGTGTGTTTAGCTCCAAACAGTCAGTACTCAGTGGCTTAAAGAATGCGACGTCAGGAGATTGGAGGAAAATTTTAGGAGAATACAAAGAATCTGCTATGAGAAGAATCAAGACGCTATTGGATAAACAACATTGCCTCACCTTGTGAAAAAATCTAATGAATGCTATCGAGCCGAATCAAGCGTCCAATTTACAATTTGGATTTGGTAAAAGTGTCATTTACCGTGTTGTTGTTGTTGTTTCTTTATGAGAATAGACATAGACATAGACATAATTTATTGGTGCATTACTTCCCAAAGCTTACACAGGTCAACAAGGAAAATTTCACAGGAATCACAAATAATTTAGAGTTGTATACAGGTTAACAAAAAAAGAAAGAAAAAACATTATCAGGCATTACAAATCTATAAAATCATTGTTAACATATTCCTGAAACGAATAAAAACATTTACTTATAAGATATTGTTTAATGTTCTTTTTAAAACTGTTTAGGGGTAACATTCTCACAGTGAGCGGCAATAAATTGCAGAATTTAAGGCCATAGTATGAAATACCCGTTTTTATTTTATGTATTCGATGGAAATCTGTATAGATGTTAGATCGATTTCTAGTGTTGTGATGATGAATATTTTAATGTGTTTCATAGTTCATTATGTTTGTCTTAACATTCAGCAGACATTGGAAAATATATAGGGACGGCACGGTTAGAAAATTATACCCAACAAAAATGTCTCTGCAATGCGAAAACACGATTTATATCTGCAGCATGCCCCCAAGCCAAGATTTCGTAGGATATCCTGGACTGGACGCACGCAAAGAAAACCGACAACGCAACCCTTTCTGAAACAGTCTGAGTCAGGACCCTGAGTGCATGCACCCCCGGCGCTACCCGCCTACAGACCTCCCCAATGTGTGAGTTCCACTTCAGTTTGGAATCAATACTGATTCCTAAGAAATTCACAGGTTAATTTCCTGGTACATCCAATTTACGTCTCGAGAGGAATAATTTTTGGGTTTTAGATGCATTCATGCTTAGTTTGTTGGTAATAAACCAGTTTGTGAGCCTCAGCTCTATCTCTCCTAACATTCCCTGTAACACATCCAGAGACTCCGCTCCTTTTATGACCGTGGTGTCATCAGCAAAGAGCAGAGTGTCAGCATTGGGAACGCTGCTCTACAGATCATGAATATAGATCAAGAAAAGCAGCGGAACCCTGGGGAACGCCATATCTTTGAATAATAAGGTCAGACCTTTCTCTACCAATGTTCACCATTTGAGATCTACTGTTCAGATATGATAATATTAGATTGATGCTAGATTTCGAAAATTTGTACATATCAAGTTTTTTTGCAAGGATATCAAAGGAGACACAGTCGAAGGCCTTACTAAGATCACAGAAGATGGACCCGCTGTGCTCTGCCCTATCCATGCCTTCATTTATTGTTTCAGCAAATCTATTGATTGCCATAGGTGTAGATTTAGCACTTCTAAAACCAAACTGATTCGAACTAAAGAGAGAAGAACTTTCAAGATAATATGATATTTTATTTTTGAGTGCGTTTTCGAAAATCTTTGAGAAAATTGGGACAATCGATATAGGACGGTAGTTTGTCAGGTCATCTGGTGAGCCCTTTTTAAATATAGGAACAACCTGAGAACTCTTTAATGCTGATGGATATATTGAGTCTTTAATACACATATTTATAAGTTTGGTAAGAGGTGATATAATAATATTTACAATGGATTTAAGTATTTTTATGTTTATGCCATAGAAATCGCGACTGTTTTTATTTTTTAATTGCATTATTATATCACGAACCTCTATGAAACTAATTTCAGTGAAGCTAAAACGCTGCTCTGGCATTATTTTGTCAGAAACAAAGTGAAAAAGAAAATCTTCCGGAGAGTCACGGGGAGGTGGCAGTTCATTTATAATCTTTGAAGCAATATTTGAGAAAAATTTATTAAAGTCATTTGGGAAAAGCAGTTGTTGTTGAATTGAATTTTTCGCTTTGAGATATTTGAATTTTCTCTAACTAAATTCCATATAGCTGCAGGACTAAAGTTATGATTTTCTAGGTATCTATTATGTGCATTTAACTTTGCTGTTTTTAGATCTTTACGATAGGATTTTTTGAGCTTTTTTTTAGATCAAACAGATCTGGGCAATATGTTTGAAAGGCAGCCTCTGATACAAGCTGTAGAATATTTCTTTTTTCGCGTAGCGCATTGTTAAACCACTGGATATTTGTATTTTTGTACGTTGTGTTTTGTGTTATTTCAATTTCTGGAAAAGCTGCGTCGATATTATTCTTGATAAACTGCAGAAACAATGTAAATTTCTCCTCCGTTGTCAAACAGTCTGAGGCAACAAAATCCCAATCAATATGACTAACAAGTTGGTGCAGGAGATGAAGACCCCGACGTGTGACAGGGCGTGATCTGTGAGTGGGTACAGCAGCATTGACTTCCCGAACACAGGGAAGCTCCTCCACTACTGCTAAATGATCCGAAAGGTCAGGCTCAAATACCCATGCAGCGGCATCCGAAACGTTCACAAAAACATTGTCCAGACATGAACTTCCCCGTGTTGGTGACATAATCATTTTGGTAAGCCCATATGAATCAGTTAGATCCACCAGTTTGTGTGCTTTTTCATCATTTGATATAAAGTTAACATTAAAGTCGCCGTTTATTATTATATTGTATTTTAAATTAGTTATAGTTTGTAAAACCTGTTCGAATATATGTAAAAATATGTTAAGATTTCCTATGGGAGACCTATAGCAGGTAACAATAATAAGTTTTAATTCGCTAGACTCTACAGCACATAGCTCACAACGCATTTCACTAGACAAATTAGCAATGTCATCTCTTGCCCTAAACTTTCCCTTTATACTGTCTCTCACAGCGATCGCCACACCACCTTGAGCATGCATCCCTCTACAATAATAGGCAAGAAGATCATAATGTTCTAATTTTAAAATATCTACCTCGCTTGTATTTAGCCAATGTTCACTAAAACATATTAAATCATATTTGAAACTTAACAGACTAATTTCTAGGATTTTATTTCTTACACATTGTACATTTACATGCATACAAGTTATATTATTTTTATTTTCAGAATTTTGTCTAGAAGCTTAATTTTTATGTAATGACTGCTTATTCAAGTTATTGCTAAAAAAGATCCAGCTGTTTCGAAGAGTCTCTATGTTTGTTAAAATCAAAGCGCTAAGGGAATAAAATAGAACATCTTGGAAAGTAGGAATGCTCTTACTTGACAAGATGTTCAAAAAGTTGTCACTTGACTTCTTGACAGTAGCGCATGCGCTGACAAATCCAATTAGCACAAAAGATGTTTAAAATGTATATCTTGAATCTCAAGACAGTAATACAACCTATTTTTGATTTCATATCGGACATTTTCAAGAACGCCTGCTTTAATTTTTTTGTCAATCGTGGGTTATTCCTTGCCGTAAATCCACTCTGGTTGCACAAACTTTTTGTTTTAAATATCTCCACGAAAAAATCCAGAAGTCTCAGATCAGAGGATCGCGCTGACCACTCTAGAGAGAGCGCCATCTTGCTGTCAAGTTACTTTCATATCAAATTCTTCGCCATTTTCTTCAATTATTGCAACAAGTCTTAGCTGTATAACCTCTTCTAACATGCTACTAATCGCCTGTCAAATTTTCCGAAATAAAAAATGGCCAAACGTTATGTATTTCTGCCCAAACATTTACTTTAACAAGAAATTGAATTTGAGTTTCCCTAAAAATATCTGTGGATTTACGTCACTCCAGTACCTACAATTTTGCCTGTCGACATTTCCATTCAAAAAAGAAGCATCCATCACTGAAACAAATTCTTTTTAGATAGTTAGGCTGCCTTTCAATGGTGTTCGTCATGATTTCACAAAATTTGATTTTACTATCCATGTCATCCTCAGTTAATTGATGAAACATTTGATTCTTGTAAGGACGAAAATTGTGTCTTTTAAGACCATCTTGACGGTAGATGGAGAAACTTCACAAACTTTTCCGACACGAGAGGTTGATTATTGAGTATTTAAGACCACTTCACCTACGATTTGAATTTGTTTTTCTTCGTCCTATAACGACATCTGATTTGTGGCCAATAAAAAAAAGTTTGAGCATCGGTAAATGAAGTAGTTTTGACGGAGTATATTGCTAATCTCTCAACCACTTTGGAAGGCGTTCCCCCACAAAATATTTTTTAATTATGATGAGTCTAACCTTACACACGACCCTGGCTGTAAAATGTCTTGTCAAGATAGGAAGTAAATATCCAGTGACCGTTCGCAATATATTAGAATTCATCATTTCTATTACTATGACCAGCAATGCAATGGCGTATAAAGCAAATTAGGCCAATCAACGAATGGTCCAAAAGGGGGTGTAGAGTGCGTGAGCAGGGACCTAACCGATTTCTTTAGAAATTTGTTCTGGGTGCTTAGAGAGTAAACATACTAAAAGTCCTGACGTCTAGGTGAGGAGCCGGGAAGGGGAGCACAAGGACGGTCCAATTTTTGAGTCTTGAGTCTGAAAGCGTATAAAATTATCTACAACTTTCATTTCATATACCTTTTTCAAATTCGCAACCGTTTCCAAGCTACACGATGGGAAAAGTGAAAATTAAAAAAACAAAAAAAATTACCTCACATTTTTCTTCAAACGTTTCTTCATATCGTTTGAACTATTCATCTGAGGAAAAAAACCTCTTTTAGACAGTTGCAGAGAATTCAATTCCCTTTAAGAATATTTTTACATATGCCAATATATCTCCAACCGATCAACAGTTACATCAATTGTTAAATTTTTCGTAAAATTTCGTCTTTTTCAGAAGAAGCTGTTTTTGATATTCCTGAGCCATAACTATCGCTTCTGTGTATCGTCCATTAATATGTGTTGCTACACATGAAAGCGAAATATTAAATGCAGTGAACAAAAATCTTCTTATATGATAATTAGCAATTCAGGTAAGTAAGGTATTTAAGTTTTCATTCTCTCCGGCCGTGAGGGTTCTGGCAAGGGTTCTTCATCTACGGCATTTTCGTTCTCAGTTGTGGGTGGTTCTTGCTGAAGGGCCTCTACGTCGTATTCATCGTCCTCGTCGTCGTAAATAGGCACTCCGTTAATGCAATTCCTTTGGGAGTGGGGCACACCGCAGAACAGTTCAGCATTGCTTTCCGACATCCACATTTGCCACTAACACAATCCTTGGTACAGCGGCAAAATATCGATTTCAATAGGACCTCCGATGCTGGTGGATGTTCTGTTGCAATCGGCACCAGGGTATCTCCTACGTGTTTCCAACCCCACTCTTGAGGGGGCAACTCATTCCCGAGCCACTGCTGCACTTGGTCGTAGGTGCGCCGGGAACACTGCTTAGCTGCGCTCTTAGTTGGTGGGAGGGAGCTGATGCCAGGCTTAATATTTGCCACTGACCTCATGAAAGATTGGAAGCGGTACTGGTTGAGGGAGGCTGACTTGCTGGTGCCCTATATAATTTGAGGAAGCACGTCTTCCCAGCCGCTTCAACGTCGCCGCGAGTGGAAGAGGGGTTGTAAAAGGTAACTGCCGGTTTCTTGATAGTTTATGACTTTAAGTACAATTTTGAGAAACCCACCTTGCTTTTCCTTAAAGTTGACGATGCTGTATCACAGCCAGTAAACAAATGTAAGAACAGGATGTGTTCAAATCCACGCTGCTGCATCTCTTGGTGAGAGGAGGGGAAGCTATCAAAAGAACAGCGAGGTCTACATCCTCACCAACAACAACCACAGAACTGTAAGTGGATTGATTGAGCAATCTGTACGATAAGGACGTCAGCATAATCGGTGGCCTGCAGAGTCTGTATCTCATACTTCTGAAGCTTTGTCTGTAGTAAGGAGGAAGGATTGGACACAAAATATTTTTGTTTCACAGGTATCGATGTGTTCCATGTTAAATTGATATTACCCGACCTCCTCAGTCTGTATCGCCTCTAATCTTGTGATTTCATACTGTTGGCTGAGTTCGACTACCCATTAAATACCAGGTGGCAACAGAGGCATCTTTCTGTCAAATTACTCTATGCAGCAGGAATCCTTCGCCCACTACTCTGTTCATCTGAGACAGTTGAACAGCCTTATTACATTATCATTATACAATTTATGATATAAATGTAATTTGTATTATCTTCAAAATAAAATTTGCTATTTTTCATGTACATATTTAATATCCCGCTTTCATGTGTAGCAACACATATTATTGGACGATACACACAAGCGATAGTTTTGGCTCAGGAACAACAAAAACAGCTTCTGAAAAAGACGAAATTTTACGAAAAATTTTACAATGGATGTAACTGTTGACCCGTTGGAGATATATTGGCATATGTATATATATTCTTAAAGGGAATTGAACTCTCTGCAACTTTCTAAAAGAGTTTTTTTTTTCTCAAATGAATAGTTCAAACGATATGAAGAAACGTTTGACGAAAAATGTGAGGTACTTTTTTTGTTTTTTTTTTTAATTTTCACTTTTCCCAGCGTGTAGCTTGCAAACGGTTGCGAATTTGAAAAAGGTATATGGAATGAAAGTTGTAGAGAATTTTAAACGCTTTCATGTCATATAAGAAGAAATTTCCGTACGATACACCGTTTTTGAGATAAATGCGAAAAACTCAAAAATGGGACCTTCCTTGTGCTCCCCCCTCCCGGCTCCTCACCTAGACATCAGGACTTTTGGTATGTTTACTCCCTAAGCACTCAGAACAAGTTTCTGAAGAAATCGCTTAGGTCCCTACTCACGCACTCTACACCCCCTTTATTGACTGAACTAAATGATATCTGAAGAACTTGGTGTCAAGGCGGACCTACAAGGGCTCGGTTTACCAGCACTGCCAATGGTTGATTCGAAAAGTTGGCACTGGAGGAGTGGTTCTTCTCTCTTATGTTGCCTTTTGTGAGAGAAAATGGAAGAAATAGTTGGAGATAACCTCCCATCACACATATCCGCCAATGTTCAATCCTGATTACAGGCTTTTATTAGAAAACAAAATCAGGTTTGTGTATTTACCTCTGAACAGTACTCATATTCGACGTCGCATTCTTTAAGCCACTACATTCTGCCTGGAGGAAGATTTTAAGAGAATACAAAGAGTCTCCCATGATGAGAAACAAGACGTCATTGGCAAACAACATTTTCCCACCTCGTTAAAAAAAACTACGCGTCCAATTTACAATTTTGATTTGGTAAAAATTGCATTTGCCCTGTTGATCTTTACTTCAAGATGAAAAAATCCACGACATTCCATGAGAAAAACTTTAAGGTATTTCTGGAAAAGAAGTCAGCAGAAGTGTTGAGAGCTCGAAGATCGACGCAGCGAAAAAGAAAATTGAATGTTACCCCAGGTCAAAAGTGCCAATGTTAATGATATGAAAAACAACACGCGGAAAGAAGATTTCGTTGCAAGCTTATTTAATGGGACAAAGACTCGAAAAAAGTCTAAAATGTGTAAAAATAAACAATATGATGCTATCGCTGATAAAGATGAGACCGATCATTTTATTAGTGATGACTCACCAAATCTGAGATCAGAAGATTATTTCAATTAATTCAGCCAAAGAAAATCCCTGGAATCCAGTACTCCTGAGGAAGAAAGTCTTTGAATATGTCATTTTCATTATGAAACATTTCCGGGAATTATCACTGAAGTGGATGAAATACGCGCAGTCATTGGAGCAATTACAAAAGGGAAGAAGGGATGGAAATGGCCAAGCCCAAAAAAATCAATAAAACTAGTGAAATTTTTTATTTTCAAAACTCAGGAATGTTTTTTTCTTCTAAATTGCTTCACAGCAGTTCAAAAATGGCCCAAGAGAGGTTAATACCTTCTATGTGAATGAAGAGTTAAAGCTAACAGGTAACTGAAGCTTTGGACAAAGTTGCTCAGATATACTAAATCTATAAAGTTTACTCGTTATGTAAAGTAATTTGACTCCAAGGTAACTTTGCACAGTTAAGAATGAGCTAAAATAATGTTCTAGTCAAAGCAAATGGACAAATGGGAATGTATGGAAAGGTTTGTTCACTCAAAGCTGCTCCAGCATACTATAAATGCAAGGATTTAATAGATCTGCAACCTGACCTGCCTGATAAATTTGCACTATTTAATTAAAAAGTATTTTGAAATAAAAATTAACCACTTTAGAGGCACGATGGCAAAACGACGGTGTTTTGTCTTGTGTGTGAATAGGGACGTGTAAACACAAAATTAGTGGGCCAAAAGTTAGCAGGGGGGGGGGGAGAGAATATTAAAGAACCGCACTGTATATACCAAAATTTCATGTGTTCGCAACCATTTTGTTTTGTCAAATGGCAAAATACCTTTGTAAATGCATGCACCTCACTCTAAATTTTTTAATCAATTAAAAAATCCATCTGGTATAGTCAAGTTATTTTTAAAATTACGGCTGAAGGGGCTAAGGTAATAAATTTTTAGACTACTTTTCTGTACCTTGTACTATGACTGAAAATACAATCAAAACTTCAGTCTTATTTATAAATTCTAAATGGACCTAAAACTAATCTGTCGGTAGGTAAATTAAATTAACGAATTCATCAACATTGTCTATAGCTTTGTCCAAGTTTGTCCCCCTTTATTGGTTAACATTAAAACGAGACATTTATCGAGCACGTCATTTTGTTGCACGTCGTTCCTTTTGAAGCAGTGGCTTAAATCACCAGGAATTTTTATTTGGTGGACTTCAAAGCGCAACGTGGGGCGTAAATATCCCCATAAATCTCGAAATAAATAAACGCGCTTTGACGGAAAACAGAAGAACGTCGGTGTCATATAAGTCTGCACTATGGCCTTTGAACGAGGTGAGCTTTGCGCACCCATGGCTATATATCAAAGCGAAATTATACTCTGGCGCTTAAGCTTGTGTTAGTCGATACTAAATTTAGCTAATTAATTTATAATATTCTATTTATGAATAAACTAAACTACTCGTCAAAAAAAACGACGCACCTAGTTTTTTGGACAATATTTGAAAGCTCGTTATTGGAAACCTACTGAACCGATTTTAAAAAACTTTGGAAATTCTGAATAGTTGATTCTTTGGTTCTTATGTCTAAGTTTTGGAATAAGATAATTAGCACCTAACATATACTACAGGGTGTTAAAGAAAGAGATGTTTTTTTTACAAAACTTCAAGTTATCCCCATTTATGGGGTAGTTGAGATTGATAGTCGTAATACCTCCCTTTACT
>MU184514.1:8308-22327 GCA_016904865.1 Pissodes strobi
TTTAATTTTTTTGAGACACCCTGACGGGATGCAAATGCATTCTGCTACCACTAGTATAATTTTATGACATTTCCTTAAGTTTTCACTACGGAGGACTAGCCCTCCGTAGTTTTCACAGGTTTTTTTTATGGCATTCGCTTCAATACATTATCTATTTTTTTTCCGGCCGGCCTTAAAATTGTAGGCCAAAGCGTTGTGACTCGCGTTTATGGCTGAGACTTTATGGATAACTTCACACTGATTGATTCTTTTACTTACTTTCCAGGTAACACTGATGATGGCTTAGGCCGAAAGCGCTCTATTACGTTTCTATAGGAAGTGGATTAAAAATTTTGCATGTTTCATTTAGTATGTTTTGTACATGCACACAGCCCCTACTCTTCACTTAAATGTATTTTATTTTCGCGGCATTATTCAATCACGTGGTCGTTGAAGTTAGATGCCAAGGTATCTGAAATAAGGACTCCTTCTATTTTTTTGGCATGAGGAAGAAATCTATAACGTTACCATTTTCGAATGTTGCGCCAACCATGCGATGTTGATTAAATCTACAACCCTGTGAACAGCATAGTTTTGAACAACATGGCAGTCCCCTAATACTTCCCAGAATGTTACAAAAATTCGTTTTTGTAAATTATCTACGGAGTAGAACCGTACGTCGTTATCCTAGTACAGCTTTTGTGTGGTAGATGACATTTTTGGCATACTTGACCCCTATTCGATAAGCTAGTTTTCGAGAATCATCACCCACACAACCTTAAACCTAGCTCTAGTAATATTCGTTATAATCCACTAAGAGACAACGACAACGCCTTTGTGCCTATTCAAAAGACTTAAAGTCCAGTCTTTTCATGGAATATTATTTGCGAACATGCCTACCTCTGCCATTTAAGTATCTTTCTTAGCATATGAACCGCTAGCAAATCTAGCGAAAAGCCGTCATAACATTGCAATGCATAATTAAGGATAGCTTCTTTCCCAAGTTCCGTAAATACAGGTTGTCTTCCAGCTTTACTGTCATGTCTTCCTTGGTACTTGTTTAAGGTCCCAAATTGTATTTTGTGCTCTTTACTAGCCGCTATCATGGAACATTGCCAATCGGCAATTCTTTCGAGCACTTCCTTTAGTTGTGCCTCAGTATAATTTCGGTACGTTCGGGTTTCAGATTTTCTTTCGTATTTGCGAGCCATCTAAAAGTAAAGAAGTAAGTTATTTAGATATACTTATAAGAATAAACCTTACATCACAGGCTTTGATATATATCAAAGACGCCCCAAAATGCTATTAAACACGCCCCGGTGCCCGGCGCATATATTAAATTCACCCCCCTTGTTTGTTGCTCAATTTTCAAGACGCCTAAGCAACATAACCGCAAAAATACCACAAAGCTGTTTACACAAATAATGTTATATTAATATAAAAATATAGAAAGAGGAATAGATTTATAACTTACGGATGGATAGCCAAAATTTTACAGCTGTATTTTCTATGCAAAAATTAGTGCACAAATAATTTGTCCAAAATAACGTAAAATATTACCAGCACGTACATTGGGCAACTAGTGATGACCAATGATGCCAGGTGCTACAAGTTAAAAATATCTAGATTTGGAAAAACATTTCCCTAGAATCCTCTAGATCTATTAAATTTAAATATAATCCAAAATAAAATCATAATGTATACATGAGGTATAAAACAACGGTTTAATTAAATATTATTTTACTATAAAAAAGGTAATAAGGCAGGAAGGAAATAAATTTAACAATATACATTGAAATATAAATTGAATATATAGTATAGAAATAAATTCCTAACAATTATTGGTCGAAAATCTGACAACTGAAATAGTGTTAATAACTTGGCTATAAATTTTGTTTTTTGTTCTGTTTTGATATCCGTAGCTATACGGAAAAAAACTATTTCAGTTTCTGCCTTACAGTGGAACAAAATCGTATAAAATCTGGTTAATTTAACAATATCTGAATATTAAAATTCATCAGTAGTTTTTAATTTGACATACATATCTTTCATCAGAAAAATTAATGACGATATTTTTTCATTCTCGTATACTGTTTTCATTGATGCCATTGTTTAAAATAAATTTATTCAAAGCCACTTAAAGAAATATTGGTTTTTGGAATTTTGCCCACCCTTAGCATTGATCATTTGATCAGCAGGAGTGTTTTGGTCAGTTACAAGATTTAACATTCGAAGTTTCTCTAGTAACGTAGAGTCAAATCGTTCAATGGGACTGTTGGGCTGTTTCGACTTAAGACGTGAATTGGGTTCTTTTAATTTCGAAAGCCAGACAAGGGGATTATGATCAGTTTCGACTGTAAACTTTTGTCTGTACAGATAAGGGCGGAAGTGTTTACATGAATCTAGGACGGCAAGGAGTTCATTCGTTTTCTACAATGAAATATTTTTTTCAGCAGAATTCAGGGTCCTTGAATAAAAGACAACCGGGTGGTCACTTTGAAATAAGACAGTACCAACGGTTTAGAAGCGTCTGTAGTTAATTTAAATGATTTATTAAAATCGGGGTATTGGAGAATGGGCGAATTTGCAATCAGAGTTTTACATTTATTACAGGCTTCGATATATTCGTGATGAGAGGGGTCAATTTTGAGTTTTCCTTTAGGCATTTTGTCAAGGGAAAAACAATTTTTGCAAAGTTTTTATAAAACGCCGGTAATATCCGATGAAGCCTTAGAAGGACTTAATTTGTTTTTCAGTCGTTGGAATTGCAAATTTTTGAATTGCTTCAATTTGAAAGCGGTTTGGCTTAATCCCACGTGGTGTGATAATATTTCCTAAAAATTAAACGTATTTAGAGAGGAATTACGATTTGTCTAGTTGAACCTTTAGATTGACAGATTGTAGTGTTTTAAATATTTTCCTTATGTGGTCTATATGTTCGGAAAGGGATTTAGAAAAGACGTGTCTTTTCTAAATCGATATAGACAAAACAGTACCTATTTGTACAGATGTTCGAGTAAAACTTCGTCTATCATCCTCTGACATGTAGCAGGGGCATTTCTAAGGACGAAGGGCATTCTTAAATGTTCGTAATGTCCGTTATTTACTGCAAATGCTATTTTGCATTTTTGGAGTTCTTCTCTGTGGTAAAAGGGTTGCGGTGCTGACCGAAACAAATAATCCTGTATATAGTTTTGCAGATGACAGTACCCTTGTCTCCCAATTATTAGATCAGAAAAACCTTTATCAGCGACTGAGACATATCACCGCAGACAGGAGCAGATTACAGCAATTGCTCAAGACTTGGCGAAATTTCAAACTTGGAGCGACAGAAATTTGGTACAGTTAAATGCAGCAAAGACCCAAGCAGCCACGTTTACCAAGAGGGACAATACGGCGGGCCCTGACATACTTATGGCAGGATAGACCATTCCTTCATCCTCGTTAATCGGACTACTGGGTGTCTCGGTAAACCGCAATATGTCCTGGCATGACCGCGTTGCTAACATCGCAAAATCAGCCTCTCAGAAGCTTGGTGCGCTATTTTGCAACAAAAACTGTATACACCGCAGCAGTTGCTCTTGTTCTACAAAGCGCAAATAAGACCGTGCTTAGAATTTTGCTCGCACATCTGGGGTGCCGCACCAAAGCACACCCTAAAGCTGCTGTATTCCATTCAGAAGAAAGCTGTGCGTCTCATCGGCGACCCGGAGTTGACCCGTAATCTGGATCACCGCAGAAATGTGACCGTGATGTTCCTGTTTTACAGATACTTTCCCGGCAGATGTTTCCAGATTTTGGCCCGCCTCATCCCGCCACTGGCAACGCCTCGCCTGTCAGACCGTCAACATCGCTTTACAAGAACTCCTTTTTCTGGCGCACTGTATCACTGTGGAACTCACTAACAGGGCATCTGTTTCCCCCTAATTACAACCTACAACTATTCAAGAACCGTGTCAATCAACATCTTCGCACACACACCGCTCGTCGAGCGCCATAGGATCTCCATTTAGTGTGTGTGCCACTTCTTCTTTTTTGAGTGCCTATCCGTTCCGGATGTTACCTATCAACCCAGCAATTATTACCTTGTTGACCGCAGCTCGAAACAGACCAGTGGTAGTCATTGCAAACCATGTTCTTAGGTTTTTCAGCCATGAAATTCTTCTTCGTCCTGGTCCGCGTTGTCCAAGGGTTTTTCCTTGTAATATCTGTTAAAGTAACTGGAATCTGTTCGGGTTTCTCATAATATGTCCTAGATATTCGAGCTTTCTGGACTGTACCGTGATAAGTACTTCCTTTTCTTTGTTCATCCTCCTCATCACCTCCTCGTTGGTAACATGATCGGTCCATGATATACGTAGCCACGGTTAAGCCACATTTCAAAAACTTCAGTTTTTTGCTTGTAGCTTCAGACTGCGTCCACGACTCTACCCCGTACAGAAGAACGGAGGACACATAGAAGCGCAGTAATCTTATCTTTGTTGTTAAGGTTAGATCCCTGCTTCTAAAAACATTTCTCATTTTTAAGAATATCGCCCTGGCCTTCTCTATACGAAATCGAATTTCCTGAGAGTGGTCCCACTTGTCGTTAACGGTAGTTCCAAGATAGGTGTAGGTACTAACTCTTTCAATCTGCTGCTGAACTATTGTTATTTTTCCTGCGGCCACTGCGTTTTACTGATCACCATAAATTTTGTTTTACTAATATTCAGATCAAGGCCATATTGTTCACTTGTTTGTGTTATTTTGGCCATGATTTCCTGGAGATCTTCCAGGCTGTCCGCGAACACCACAGTATCATCCGCATATCTAATGTTATTAATGCGGTTCCCGTTAATTAGTATACCACATTCCGTTTCCTTACAGGCCTCTTTGAATATTTGTTCCGAGTAGATGTTAAATAATATCGGTGAGAGTACACAACCCTGCCTTACATTGCGCAGTACCTCTATTGCTTCTGTTTTCTCTCCTTCCACTCGAACAAAGGCAGATTGGTTCCAGTACAGGTTGATAATTATTATTCTAATTTCGTTGTCGTCCAAACCATTGTTCCTGAGTATTTCAACCATTTTCCATGTTGAACTCTATCAAATGCCTTTTGATAGTCTATAAAACAAGCATAGACACAGCAGTAAACATCTCTACTTCTCTGGAACAGCACCTGTTTGCAAAATAATGCCTCTTTTGTTCCAACGGCATCTCGGAAGCCAAACTGTGTATTTGACATTTGCTCTTCACAAAGTTTTTATACTCTTCTGTGTATGACCTTATCATATATTCGCTACATTTCTTAGCACCAGATTTTTTGGGAAGCGTAATAAATTCTGATACGAGCCAGTCTCGAGGGAGATACCCATTATCATAAATGCAATTAAACATCTTTGTGAGCCACTTGGTGCCTTCCCAGTCGAGGAGTCTCAAGAATTCAGCCCTAATATCATCAGGTCCAGGGGCTTTTCCTACTTTCATTTGCGTGATGGCAGTTTGAACTTCTTCGATGGTGATTGACGGTCCGGTTGTGCAAGTCTGCAGTTGTGGCGGGTCTGGTCTGTTATCTGCAAAGAGTTGTTTAATTATTCTTAGAGTTGTTTAATATATGTAGCTATACGAGTTCGTTTGTTTATAATTAATTTCCCCGTGTTGTCTACTAGCAGACCCGTAGCTCGATGTTTGTAGATACCAGCGGCTTCCTTAACTTTCCGATGAACATTAAAGCTATCGTATTTTTGTTGGAGAGTTCATATTTCTTGACATTCTTTGGTAAACCAGATTTCCTTAGCTTCTCTAATTTTCCTTCTAATTTGTTTTTGTAATTCCCTGTATTTGATCTGGTTGACTGGTTTTTGTACTCGTCTTTCCTCCTTCATCTGAATGATCTCGTCTGTCATCCATGATTTTCTTTTAGTGTTTTTTGCTTTTAGGTATATCTCACTGCTCTTTTTATACGATTAAGCTCTTCTTCTATTGCGTTTGTGGTACTTGTGCCTCATGCTTCACGAACCGCCTTGGACAAATCATGCTCCACCTGTTGTCTGATTTGGGTCCTTTCTTTGTACTGTCTTCCATCTGAGTCTACAGACACCTACCAATGGCTGTGGTCTGACTCTATGTCTGCTGCTGGGTAAGTTTTAACAGACGTAATAGTATATTATGATATAAGTGTATAAGAGGGCCTTTAAAGCACGCGCGACATATTTCAAAACACGACGCGCAGCGGAGTGTTTTGTAAGTCGCAAGGGCTTTAAAGGCATCTTATACACGTATATCATACGCTATTTTTTATTACGAATGCATCATAATCTAAAAAATTTTTTAAATATTAAACTTAAGGGATATATTGACAAATATATTAATCTGTCACATTTGACATGATCAAATGTTTCTATAGCAACCTTTAAAAAAGTAGGCGCATCATAAACATCATTTTATGCACGCTGCAGCGTGCGATAATCGTTGATTATGATGCATGCGTATTAAAAAACTACTTTTAAATCTTTTGTTGACCAATATATAATCAATTTGATTTCTAACTATATGTTCTTTTGTGTCCATTGGTGATTTCCAAGTGTAAAGCCTTCTTGCAGGGAGATTAAAAAAGGTGTTGAGGATAACTAGCTGTTCTTTCATACAGAAAACGTTTAATCTCTCTCCTCGGTCATTTCTCTCTCCAAGTCCATAAGGGCCTATAAATTCTTCTGACCTTTTCAGCATCCTATTTTCGCATTAAAATCCACCATTACAATTATTGCTTCTTTTTTTGTAGCTCTTTTATGGTGCACGACAGGATATCGTAAAAACTCTCGATTTCTGCATCAGTACTGTCCGACGTTGGGGCACATAACTGAGTTATATTAATGGCAACTGGTTTTGCATTTACTAGTAGAAGCATACATCTTTTTGATATAGGAACAAAGCTGGCTATATATCTTGCTATATCTTTCCTAATGATAGCGCATACTCAATGCTGGTGCTCACCGTCATCTCCTCCGGAGTAATACACTTGGTGGTTATCTATCTCACAGTGTCCGTTGCCCGGCCACCTCATTTCGCTAATACCCATGATTCCTACGTTAAGTCTTGACATTTCACTTACGGCGGCGGAGAAGTGAACTTTACCCGCCTGATACATTGTTCTTACATTCCAAGTAAGGTACATACTCTTATGGCTGACCCGGAGATTCTTCGCAGCCTCTGACCATTTCAGGTCTGCCGGGGACTAAGGCCCATTTCTTGGTTGTTCTCAGCCATGGTTGATTGTACTAGGGATATCCAAAGGGACCTTTAATGCAGTGGTTTTCCGTTGCCTTCTGCATCTCCATGCCGTTGACCGATTTGGTTCATCCGCCTTCTGGGTCGATTTCTCTCCCCAAGGACAAGAAGGTGCCCTTACCCTTACCAACTCATCCACCCGAAGCTGTTGGTTGCGATTCCTCTCTATGTAGCTATCAACATTATTAATAATACATGTGGCAGCAAGAATGTTAAGAAAGGAAGAGTAACAAAATGTTGAAATAACATCTTTGGAAATCTTGACATCATTTATGTATGTATTTTGTTACTAAGTAGAAATATAATTGATAAGACGTGATCAGGAGAAACTTATTTCAATACGTTGGATTCAATCGAATTAACATTAACAAACATACAAAATCAGCTATGCTTTAACTATCTCCTGATGATGCTAACATTAGTAATGAAATGCGCGACAAGTGCTAAAATTCAATGTCGGTATTATCGATAAAACTGTGTTGTAGTAATACAAAATCACAATATTCAGTGCGAAAACAGTAGACTTGGCGACAATGCCAATACCAGTCCCAGATTAATGAATTCATGAAAAACGTTGTTTGCTTTCGATGTTATACTATATCCAAAGTAAACTAAAGGGAATTACTGGGTTATATCCACTATTATATTTTCCAGTTTTTCGACGAGAAACGAAGATAAGGGAAGCCATGCGTGCCAAATCATAAACAAAGAACGACATCGAACCGTTGCTCAAACAGTGAATTAATACGTGTGTGTTTACCCATAATTGCACGTACAATAATTTTTAAATAGATGTATTTTAATACGTGATTCCAGGGAAAGGTTCCATATATTTCTGTGTTAATGGCATTTAATGAAACAAAAAATTACCAGATGGTTGTTGCTCCTAAAAACATACAACAATCGAGTTGGTTATTTAGCTGGTTATATCAAATTGACTGTAATACTTTTTTTAAAGCAAAAATTATAATAATTTCAGATTGTAATCTGTATATATAGTTCGCACAGCCGTTGTTGACCCTCGAAACGCATGCAATTGCTACTAGCCACAAAAAGCCATCAGTAAGAACTAATATTAAACCCACGTTGTAAAACTATTTACGAAATATTTATTGTCTACAAACTTCTTAAGCTGTAAATGGAACAGTAAACACGAAAACAACAACGCTTACCAAAATAATTTTTAGATTATCACTGTTTAGCAGGGCCGTCTTTACTTTAACCCCTTCGGAGCCCCGGGGCCAAATTAGAATCCCGTCCCTTTATACAGTGTGTCCATTTAGGTAGGGTATAATTCTTCGATATCTCGTTATAGATATAAACAAACAACTTTAAATTTAAAAGCTTCTCGGTTGTCAAAGGTGCATTTAGAACAATTCAGAGTACTTAGCAAAAGAGGGAAGATATAAATTTAACTTTTAATAAATTAATTTTTCCCATATTTAGTGGCCTTTACTCTAGGTATTTAGCCGGACCGAAGTCTGGAAAATTTTCGGATTGCGAAATGAATCGCGTCGAAGACTGGCGCCCATCGAAACTATTAATAAAGGGGCAGTTGGTTAATCAGACAGATAGAAAAAAATACAGGTTATCACTTTTCTCGCATCCGGACATACTTGAAGCCTTTCATAAAAAAATGATGCCTCGGCAGAGGCAACCAAAGAGACACTCGCATCTAGGTACACTAATTTTGAGCCTTCACGCATGCGTAAGTGCTAATTCATATATTTTTCAAAGTTATTTTTTCTTGATTTTGGGCGTGTCTTGGGTTAGCTTTGTTTGGCTGTGCTGATAACGTTTTTTTTGTGATTTATTGTGCGATTCTCATAAATTAAGGTAATAGTGAAATGGATGGTGTTGAAGTGTGAATCTGCAATATGTATTTTTAATGATGTTCTAGGCTAGTGATATTTCTTCCAAAAGCCCTTGCTATTCACCATATTCCAAACCAATATGGGAGCGATTACTTGTCTTGTTTGTGGTGCTAGAGAGGACGAAGTCTCCACGATGCACTCATTTCCTACAAATCTAGAGAGGTAAGATGAATAACTTATTGGTTATGCGACATCCGAGACCACATTCTCAATCTCAACTTATTCCTCTAGAATCATAAATATTTGTTCACCTTTCACCAGCTTTACTTAATTGAAAATTTTAAAGAAATAAAGAAGAAAAAAAAGATGGTTAATTTGAATTTGGCGGGTAAATGACAGCGCCCGTCTCGTGAGCCATCTGCATTTACTTTCCTTGGAGATAGGCAGGATACTGCAGTTTTAACATTATTTTTTTTTATTAGTATTTCATTTAAATTAGAGATATTATAAGGTATCCAACTCCCCACAATTACAATTCGGATTATCTCTGACACCCAGTCTGTGTCGATGCTGTATGGCTAAGCAGTAGTTATACGTAGTCTGATTATGGTAGTTATATGATGTCTAGACATTCGGACTCATAGATCCATGATCTCCTAGGGAAACCATCAACTAGGAATGAATATATTTGCCCTTTATAACCCAATGTTTCCCATCAGAAGCCGTTACAGTTTAAATAATGGTTTGCCTTTATAATGGGAATGTAATCATTTTTACCCAGTTTTATGAAGTATGGTATCCTTAAGATTTCTCTTACATTAGCCAGCTGGTCTGTTTTTTATTCCCTGTAATCTTTACATGTTCGGGTATCCTACATATTCTGGTATCAAATTCATTTGTATTTGAGTCAATCAATCAGTCAATCAATAGAGCTTTATTGTCAGAAGAAAACATTTCTCATTGACAAGCAGATCATGAATATAGTTAAATCCAACAAAAATACAATTATAATGAATTTACGTATATATGAAACTTAGCGAACAAGATCCCCAAAAGCCTATCTCATATCGAAGATGACTTTAAATAGGTGCAAAATAAGCATTTCTAGCCACCTCTGTATTCAACTTGCTAGATATTATTCGTATTGCATAGCACACAGACGCAAGTCTTGCAGAAATGTTGGAAATATGCGCAGCAAATTTTAGGCCTTCAGAAACCTCACAACATCCGCACAACCCACACTCATGACAACATGGTTTTGAAGCATGTGAAACCAAAAAGTTGAAATCACAACACCTTCCAATTTTTGCCACATCACTATCAATAATTTATTCCAGTAACTTGATCTTGGTGGTGCCAAAGGATAGCCTCATCATCCACAAAAAATGTAAAAAAGCCACCAATGTCAATGGAGCGAAGATCGTTGATATATTAGGAATAACAGTGGGCCCAAAACTGATCCTTGGGGGCAACGGCTGTCGTCACCATAGGCGTTGATAGTAGGGTGTAGATTAAAACTAATTTTGACTTTGCCTCCCACTTCGGTGTCACAAGCTGAACTTTTCAGGGATGGAAGTACATGATAAGGTAAATCTTATTCCGGAGGTAATACAAAATTAGACTGTGCAAAAGGGCACTATCATAAAAAATCGAGATAAATAATTTTAAACGTAAATATCTCGGTTTCAGCCGGGCAAAAATTTGATTAACAAGTGTTCTCTTTTAAATATAACATTCATTTGACAAAAAAGGAAGGCCTAAATGAGAAAATACTATTCTTTATAAAAGTTTCCTATGTCTTGACCAGGTACTAGAGCAAATCCCATATTTTTTGCTTGTAAACTAACAATCATATAACAATAAATAATGAGAGACGTCATGGGTTTACGCCGCGCCGCGCCTAATTATTCAGACCGCTAGATGCATCTACCCTTAGTCTATCTTTCTCTTCGCCTTCACGTTTAGCATGCTTTGTTTCTCTCTGCGTGTCGGCAGATGGAACACATATAATATATTATTATAGACCTATTAAGATTTGTTTTATTTTATTTGTATTATAAAACTTTTCGTTAGGTGTCAATTTGCAATCTGGCATATTGTATATCTGTTTTTATTAAAGAATTAATACGTTTATGTGTTACATATAAAGTACCTATCTAGTAAATTTGGAAGAAATATAGACATTTTTGCGTTTTTATTATACCTATATACATCCATCTGTTTCAGGTGAATATGTCTGGGTAAGTTGTAAGTTTTTGTTTAAAATTTTAATTACGGAAGAATCAGAAAGCAAAAATAGGGATGTTGCTAAACGTCGCCAAGGCAATGTGCTTGTTGATGCATCAAACAGAGTGCCTGGAAATTAGAGGTCAATGTTTTAATTGCATATTTCATGTTTTACACTGAGGCCGAGGGAAATTTCATTCAAATATGCTATGTTCCAAGTTATTTTATCCTGAGAAGGCCATGACTGATACTTATTTATATTGTTGGGTACTGTTATTAACAATCCAGCCATAGCCTACTCAGAATAAAATAAACTTGGAACAATGCATAATAATTTGTCATGTATACTTGCAAATGATTTTTTTTAAATAATTATAAAAAATACTCCCTACAAAGACCTTTTTGTGCATTGGACCAAAAAATAACTATGTTTTTCTCTATACGGTGGTATCAATATCTCGATTTTTGATGATAGTGCCCTTTTGCAAAGTGTAATTTTGTATTACCTCCGGAAAAAGGGTTACCTTATCATGTACTTCCATCCCTGAAAAATTCAGCTTGTGACAAAAAAGTGGGAGGTAAATCGTTTTCTAGAGCGAATATATTAACACATACACTCTACTATGACACCCGATCTCCTGATACTACATCTGAGAGCGACCGGACAAGTAAGACCTGAACCAGTCTTAAGCAACACCCCTAAAACCATAAACTTGAAGCTTCTGTGTAATGGATAAGTATAAGCCCTGTATATCGACGGGATATTGTAACTATTAAATATCATTATAACACATTTTATAAACTGCATACTGTTGCACACATAGCAAAACACGCTGACCTGATTAGGGTGATATTTGTTAATGTAACGTGGCTGGGTTTAATTAAGATCATTGATACCATTATTGTAAGACCAACCATTATTCCATCAATATACATAGAGTTAAATAAGCTCAGACTATTATTGAGGCCTCGGATGAACGAACCTGACTCAACCTATTCACTCAAGGGAACACAATATGGCAGCCCCTTGTTTGAGTTATTACATAGCGATCCTGCCAGTCCCTCATACGTGGTGAAGGTAAAGTATGAGGTAGTCAAGACAACTAATCCACAGAGGCCCTATGAATTAGCAAGATGGCTAGGGGAGGAAAAAAATTCTCTTTTAGGTCTTGGTGAAAAGAGGATGTGAACATAAAAATGGAAGTTATGAATGTGCAATTGAACATTGAAAAACAATAATGTGAATGCGAAAAAAAAAAAAAACAATGCATGACAAAAGTGAATTAGAAATGTGCGCAGGTATTTATAGGCTATAAAATTTAATGTTAAAAGGTGCTAAGTAATGTATATATTTTCCTTTATATAAGGATATATTAGGGTAACTCTTAAGTATTATATTTACATTATCATATTATATGCATACGTATATTTCCTTGCAAGGCACCATCGTTCTATTTCAAATATATAATATGTAACCATTTTATTTATTCACACTTAATACTCAATCAAATATTTGCAGTAGAAGTATTATTTATCAAATCGAATCGCTGGGACAGTGCCTAGCCGATTATTTCTGAAGAGATCAAAAATTTCTGGAAATCAGTAGACCAATCGTATTTAAGTAGATTCACAAATTATAGTTAAACTGAAATTCTAAAATCACACAATGCGGTTAAAAATCGAATATATAGGTAGTTAATCTCAAAATAATTTTTTTTTGATTAGCTTTCCGTTATGGGAAGTATAAATAAGTGCCAATAAAACAAGCTATACGTAATCGAGGAGTATGCTAAAATAGACAAGCTAATTCAACAACATAACACTAGCAAAAATGATTTACATATGATAAATCTTACAATTTTGTACAGCTCGATTCATATTGACGTAGATTTTCCATCGCTTGCCTTCCGATATGATTACATTGTAGTTTCTGAATCACCATACCCATCGATACGTTTTTAAAGCATAAAATTTTTTATCTTCAACCCGAGCCTGCTATCGCACCTCGATGCTTACTCATTCTGTTTTCTGTATCCATCGAATACGTTGAAAAAACGTGCTGTGTTTGTGTTTGTGAAATAAAATGTCGAAAAGAAGGGAAAATATATTGTCCAGTTCCTCAAGTAAGTGTTAATAAATTATCTATATAGAACTAGGCTGGGGCCTAATATTTACGAACAAATATCTACGTACAATGATACAATGTACAGTTGATAAGTTGTTTTGAGGTTTACGCTAAGCTCACTAATTATAACTAGACTCTTTTAAATAATTAGAATAATTAAAAAACCTTGCATATAAGCCGAGGGCTTATTAAAATCATATTCATGCAGGTTTTCAGTAAGGCACAATACGTTGCTCAACCGAGAGAAATAGAGAATAAGGTACATAGACGAAGGCCTTGTAATATTTGCGTACGAATAGCACTCGATCAAAAAATTCGTCTTGCCGTGGGCATAGAAAAAGAATACGTCCAAGCCGAGGGCCACGCAATACAAAAAATTCTTATTATCATTCTTATTATAAATTATTAATTGGTTAGGCCTAGGGTCGAGGACCTAACTATTCGACTTCTCCACAAAGAGTTGGTTAGATTGAGTTAGATAGTGCATAGGCCGAGGACCTTATAATTCGCATACAAATAGCACTCAATCGACAAATTCCTGCCGAGGGCATAGAAAAATAATATGTTTAGGCCGAGGGCTTCGCAATACAAAACATTCTTAATATT
>MU184514.1:30427-49077 GCA_016904865.1 Pissodes strobi
ATTGGTTATGTTATTTATTATTAATTTTATTAGATGTAAGATAAATTTTAGACAATCGGAGCTCCACTTCTCATATTTCCATATCTTTTATTCTATGATCTTACTATGAATTATTTCTTAATTTCTTTACTACCAAA
Organism: Pissodes strobi; assembly: GCA_016904865.1. Lineage (NCBI taxonomy): Eukaryota > Metazoa > Arthropoda > Insecta > Coleoptera > Curculionidae > Pissodes > Pissodes strobi. The sequence continues at coordinate 30,565 of MU184514.1, forward strand.
CACTTCTTTCTATTTCCATACCTTATAGTATAAGTATTGTATAGTCATAATAACAGGTTTGACGTCTTAAAAGTTTCAAGATAAAGTAAATTGTTGCTATATAGGGTTACGTATTCACAAATGTACTTTCAAATATTTTACTTGTTTATATCTATATCAAAAAGAAGAGAAAAATTTCAGATCAACAGAATTTTTTTTTAAAACAAAAAAAGGGGGGAGGTAATGGATAAGTATATACCCTGTATATCAACTGGATATTGTGACTATTAAATATTATTATAACACATTTTATAAACTGCATACTGTTGCACACATAGCAAAACAAGCTGACCTGATTATGGTGATACTTGGTAATGTAACGTAACTGGGTTTAATTAAGATCTTTGATACCAATATTGTAAGACCAACCATTATTCAATCAATAAACATAGAGTTAAGTAAGCTCAGACTTTTATTGAGGCCTCGGATGAACGAATCTGACACAACCTATTAACTCAAGTTTACACAATATGGCACCCCTTGGTTGAGTTATTACATCTGCAACAGTATCCCGTAACTTACGTAATTTATTATTATCTGTTTGGTTAGAAAGGATATATGATCCAAAACTTTAGTACTCCTGTTACTTGTTTTTTTTTGCACTACGAGAGTCACTAAATATAACTACCTCTTGAATATCCTTTTCACAGCACAGGGCTCTCGCCCTGTGGATTACCACATTTTCTGATGTACAGATTCTTCTATAGTATGGTAATTTTGAAGCAAATCTGAATTCAATATTTGGACATTAAACTCCAAATCCAGCTTCATTAGATTTTGTTTCTACAGATGCATATATGTGATAATATTGGTTTAGGTATCTATCTAAACTTCTTTGACTAGTATTACACAAACTTTTCCAAGATTAGGCTTAATACTCGAAATGTCATCATTTGGTATTCTCTGTTTATATATATGAGGGCAAGGCTTCATGTTTCTGCATACTATAAGATTTCAGGCAATACCATTACGCATCATGGATGTTCTCTACTATAGAAATAGCCCGTAGATATGATCAAGCATCTCAACTCTATTATATTTGCCATCACATGCAGAGTTGTTGATTAAATATAATGTTTTTAATGATAATTTTTTTTTTCAAGAGAAAGTTCGCCAGTTTCCGTTCATAGCAAATATGTTGAGGTTGACCTCATACATCCTAGAAATATTCTTAAAGCATGTATCGAACATAGTTTTTGTTTGGTTTTCTTAGTGGTTGGATTGAGAAGTTGATATCCTTAATCCAAATGAGATCTAACTAGGTATTCCCTTGTATATATTGAGCAGGCTTTTTAACACTGATCCCCATCATATAGTGGTTAATGATTTGGTTATTGATTTAATAGTGTTGATCCCTTTGGTTGTTTCATTACACATCTTCTTAATCTGCTTATTTCAGTTTAGTGTATCGATCAAAATGACACCTGAGTATTTGTATTCTTTTATCTATGGTGTAATTTTATCTTCATATTTTAATATTTCTCTTGGTTGACCATTTGAAACATCTAAGCTACTGGTCTGTCGATCGAAATTCTATAGTTAAGGTCCGTGGAACAGTCTCTCATTAAATTTAGATAGTCGTTAATTATTATTTTTTATCATATCGCTTTCATCCCTTCCTTCCAATATCAAAACGAACAGATCAGTTTGTTGCAGCAATTTAACCTCTCCATTTGTTATATGTTATGTAATTTACTCAAATAGATATTAAATAAAATAGGGCTCAAGGGTGATTATATACTTACATTTTCGATCCCTAATAAGTCGAACACTTCGCGCCAAGGCTTTTGGAAATGCAGGCATATACTTAAATTCGGTCGTTTTGAGGTAATAACTGCTGCTAAATGATACATTATTTTATTTTCCACACTTCAAGAAAGAATAAACATAATATAACCTGAAGGAACCTGCCGTGAAAAGGAGACCTGTATTATCTAAAGAGCAGGAAGATGAAATTGTCACACAAGTTAAGCACGTAGCATCTATATTTTATGGCGGGACGGAGGGACGGCCACAGAGCTAAGAAGGTTGGCATTTGAGTTTGCTCAAAAGATTAATATTGATCACAACTTCAACTTTAACTAGGGAATAGTAGCTTCATCAGATCTAATCCTAGAATATTAGTGCGTAAAGCAGATTCAACTAGTCTTAATAGTTTAATAGATCAACAGCGCTCAATAGACGAGAAATGGACACATTCTTTGAGTAATTGGAAGAAATAATGACCAAATAGCAGTTTTCCCTATTAAAATATGCAATGCCGATGAAGCAGGTATAACAACCGTTCAAGACCCGGAAAAAATTTCACCCACTAAAGGCCAAAGAAGGGTTGGTTTAAAAGGACAACATATTACTGTGACGCGTACCATGAAGCTGCAGGGGGATATAGCCCTCCCATGTTCACCTTTCCCAGAAAGGAGTAAGCCCCATTATTAGAAAAAAGTAGACCTGCTGAAGCATTATACAAGTGCTCAAATAATGGTTGGATCGTTGAACTTTTTTTTATCATGTCAAAAAATACGCCGTACCGACAAAAGATTCAACAGTACTATTAATTGTAGACAATTATTCCAGTCATATGTCGTTAAGATCAAATGGATTTTGCTAGGAAAATAACATTGTGAGTGATGCTTTCTATCTCCTCGCAATCTTCACACAGAATCAAATCCCTAGATCTTGCCTTGTATGGCCCCTTAAAACAGAATATTGGAACGAGTGCAACTTATTTACGAAAACCCGTTTGACGAAGATCATTACTCCAACATGGCTGCTCTATTTAATAAGGCTTATTCTGCAGTGGCTACTATAACTAAAGGCGAATCTGGATGTCGAAGTGATGGTATTTATCCTACCAACCTTGAGGTGTTTACAGAACAGGACTTTTTGCCTTCTACTATTTTAGAAAATTATATTGTCATACAAGATGATGAATCCACTGACGAGACAAAAATAAGCAATAAAGTTTAAGCTGATGTCTCAACAAGCAATGAACTTGAAGCTAGGTCTTTCACTAGCATAGAACCTTAAGCTAGGAACCTCAGGCTAGGCCTTTCAGTAGCAAAGAACTTCAAGCTGGATCTTCCACTAGGCAAAGCCTCAAATTCGGTCTTCCACTAGAAAATAATCTCAAGCTGGATCTTGTTTACAATCTTTTACAGAAAATATCTCATTCGAAGAGGTTCTACCAATACCTAGATTATCAGTAAGAAGACAGAAAGCAAGAAAGCAAAACCAATATGCCAAGATAATAAAATAGACACCAATAAAAAAGAACTAGAAGAGACAGAAAGTAAGAAACACCAGAAAGAAGAACATAAGATAAAGTCAGATTGTTCGAAAAGAAAAAGGGAAAATAACAAGGTGGTTTTGCATAATGAAACAAAAACAGTTGTTTATGAAAAGTTTTTGAATCACGATCATCAGATCCTGACACTGATGTCAGATAACAACGAAGACGAGGATGTCGAGGAAGGCAGATGTCGAGTATGTTTCGATTATGGAAAAGATAACGTTGTACCATCTGTGCAAGGTGGGCTCATTCAGAGTCTAGTAGATGGGACACAGTCACAGGCTACACATGCAATGATTGTTAACCTCTGGTTTAACCAAATTAGTGTCATGTTAAAAAATATATAAAATATATGTCTGTTTCTACCGGCTTCTTTTCTTATTCTTAACTACTATTTCGTTGTTGTACCTTGTGCAGTATATGCACCTTTATTTTGTTCAGAATGTGTGTTTTGTTTTGTTTCGTTTTTGCTTCTTTATAACAACCTTGATTAGGTCTTGTGTCCAATTTGTTCCATTTACTTAGCTATTATGTATAAGTTGTAGTATTTTATCTTAGGTGACTGGCATTTGCCCACTTTACTCTAATAGTCAACGAGATATCAAGAAAGAATTATACACAGAACCTATAACCAATATAAACAAAAAAAAAATAACAGTAAAATATAAAATGATCACGTTAATACAAGCTTGTATTTAAAAGTTACAACGAGATTAAACAATTTTATGGAACATGGAAAAGGAATCAAAAGTTTAAAATATAAATCCTATATAGTAATAATCAGTCTGGACATCATTAGCTTAAGCATTCTCGCACCTTTGTGATTTTTTATTTTCTAAATTAGTTTTTAAAAATAATGTATGTAAAAATGTATATAGTCCTAAATCTATATTATATTAATATCATTCCTAATACGAAGTTAACAATCAAAACTGATATTGGTAAATTATAAACTTCCTAGTTTCTCCTATTTTATTCATAGTCGCAGTTCACATCTGTCGAGTGTCGAGTAAGCGAAACAATTTTCATTAATAAGCCACTGAAAATGCATCAATCAACAGCTTTATCTTTGGGATCATATTATAATTGATGATCGTCAATATCGACTTTATACCTAATATGCAAACTTTCGCCTGTTACAATATTATAGATAAACCACTTTGCGTTAGCGATTCCTCTAATTTATAGTCCAATTATCTAAAATAATAGAAATAGCTATCAGTGCAAAGAGAATTTCATAGAGAATGAACAAAAATGCAGCATTTTCCGATATCACTGTCTTATATGACTTGTTGAAATTTTTGTTAATAACCAACACTGTCTATTTGAGCATTTTCGAATAGTTTTGGGATAATATAAAATTTTCTGGAACCCAAAGCTGTAGTCTACAAGAGAAAAAGCATCCTCTAATGCATATAATATGTTATTCCTCTTATTTGGTTTTAACCGGTGCTCTTTTGATGGTTTGGATCTCGTTATGAGAGAAGGCAAAATACTTGAAAAACCTTTACTTTAGAGGCAATTTTTGTTTCTGATTAGGCCACCCTGGATATCCTCTTCCCGGGACGACTTTGGCGTTCGACGTTTTCAAATCCCATCACATAAGGCAGTGCTTTTAAAAGCATAGGAAACATGTGTATCGTCTGCGACGATACGGATTTTAGCCGGTTTAAATTTTCACAATTTAATTTAACAAAACCGTGACATACGTTTCGACCTAGGGTGCCTTTTTCAAACGGACCAACTATATCTGTGCAAAAATAGAGTAAAATATCCAAAGTAGGTAACAGAAAAGAGACCATAAACCTAAAGGTATGGAAATTCCAACCAATATTAGGTATTGGTAGGTATTAGGTAGTATATTCAGAGATATACCGTTGACCGCAATTTGCATTTTAAGACATTTTACAATACCTTTTAAACTTTTTCTACCTCTCTAACCTTCTCAATTGCTTAGCCTATTATACGGATCTGACCGGCGGGAATACTATAGGAATTTAAATTTATTAGGACCACAATATTTCTATTTGTTATTTGTTGACGGAACTCTTTTTTCCCTTGAGGTTGATGGTACAGGACATATACTGTCCAGCATTTTTCCAGGACTTTCCGATTCCTCTTCATTTGGAGTACCTGAAGTTGTTGATAAAACAAAAGCATCGTTGCCGGACAAAGTAATTTTAATTTTTCCAGGATTTTCGGAAATAGTGGGATCATTACTTTCTTCAGAGAGATATGCATAGTGTGAAATTGCGTGGCCTTTGGAATTCAAATGGTAATTTTCCGTGGATCGGAAGGCAGGGACCGTTTTGTACGGATTTGGACCATGCGTCTCCAAATTGTAACCTGTTGATAGCTCTGGTTGGATTTGTTCGAATAAATGTGTTGCATGCGGAGTAGTAATAGGAATAGGAGTTCAGTGCTTTTGTCACGAAATAATTCGCTACATGGTTTTTCATGTTTTAAGATTTTTATATTGCAAAGTGATTTTTATGCAAATATCTACATGCGATTTGGTTTCGGTAACTAGGTGAGATTTCGCTAGAAGTTAGATCTTTTGTACATAGGTGGAGCTATCATTAGAATTATAGGCGTATTAGTTCTACGTCGTTTTCTATAAAAATATTTTTATTATACTAGCCTTTGAATAGAGGGCGATAGTAATATCGTGATTTTAATTGACGGTCTCCCTCCTATTCCTTAGGATGCGTGTTGGACCGGTATTAAGATCGAACGGCCAACGTTGCTTTTGTCTCCGATTTCACGTGAAGGAACATTTGACTGCGTAGTTGAAGTTGCCAAGGAGAATTTTTAACTAACCTTACTTTATAACCGAGTTCTGTTGGTCTTTTATGTTTTTGGCTAATTCCTGGCTCCAATCCACCACTTTTAAGCGTTAATTTCTTAACAAAGGCTGTGCCAAATTTTGGGAAGAAACGGATAGGTAGCCAATAGCCAATAGACCTTCAGTTTACTGCCAGTGGAGAGAATAGGATATCCCATTTTCTGAAAGTCTAAGGTGAGTTGTCTCTTTTGTTATTTCTAATTTACGAAATATATCATTGAATTTCTTTGAGAACTCATCTTGGATTTTTTTTAATCTCTTCTCTCTACCGACAGTCGACGGTAAATTTATAACTTTTATCTTTGTAAACCTAGCTCCTTGCTAAACTTGTAGCTAAATTTGCTCGGTTGCTTGTGGCTCATAATGCTCACTTTGACGAATGAAATGGGAGAACAGTGACATAATGTGAAATGTCGATCAGCTTTGTATTGTGATCTTAGCACATACAGTTTTCTGATCGCATAAATTTGACTTAGGAAGAATTTGCATAGTTATTAATTTGTAATTTTGAAGTAATCATATCTCTATCAGTTTTTGACTAGTATTTAGCTTATTTTTAGAACCTTTCTTTTAAATAAACTTTTTTGGAGACTTTCCATTTATTTTGCACTTATTTAAAAGTGTGCTTAAGTCAAATTTAATCATTATTTTTTTTGAAGTAGACTTGAGTATCAGATTCATTGACGAATCTTGTATTTTTAAACATAGTTTAATCATTCATTAACGAATCTTGTATTTTTGAACATGGTTTAATCATTCATTAACGAATCTTGAATTTTGGAACATAGTTTTATCAGATTCATTGACGAATCTTGGTTTTTTAAACATAGTTTAATCATTCATTAACGAATCTTGTATTTTGGAACATAGTTTTATCAGATTCATTGACGAATCTTGATTTTTTAATCATAGTTTAATCGTTCATTTACAAATCTTGTAATTTTTGATCATAGATTTAATTCTTAAGTAAAAGAGTTTGAAATATTTTGATGAGATTGTTTCAATTACTGTTCATTATTGTTCATTTTTTTCGTTTAATATCAACCAACATTCTGGTCTAAAACAAGTTTTTCTGTTTGCATATTTTCACGGAAATTGGCCAAAGAGCTTGGATTGATAGTCAAGCATCAACCGAGTGTACCATTGCAGCATTAGACGTATCAGCTCTATAAGACGTTTTTTTTGTCCTCTGGTGTTATCCTTACCCATAAAGACCTAACAAATAACAGGCAATCGGAGAAAAAGGGAACGAGGTGAAGAGAAGTGTGTCCAACCAGGGTTGAACGTCTAATCTAGCTAAGTATTTTATTTGCAAACGTAAAAATCACTGCTGGATCAGAATTTTTAAAAGTTTTGACTAATTTCAAAGATTAATATTTTAATTTTTTTTTTCTAAAATCTAACATCAATTTAATTTTTCAACTCTAGAGGAACTCTGTTCAACAAAGTTGTAATTTGGACTGTTCATTTTAATAGTATTTATTGAAATAAAATTATTGTAAATTTGTTTTTAAGAACATTTTTTATTTCCGGCAAGATCGAGATTCTGCAGTTCTCAACGTCTATCAAGTGATTTTTGTTAGCTTTTAAGCTTTTATTGGTGATACTTGACAGTTCTTTGAGAATTGAGGAATTTCTGGCGCCCATGAAAAATCCTTACTAACTAATAAAATAAACTCGCGATCTAACCGGCAACTTAGAATATTTCCAAAAGACATCAGGAACGTAAATCGTTACACTTTAAAGAAAGCTCGGTCTAGGGGCTGTAAAACTGAGTCGTGTGACTTGGCAAACATAACAGTGTGACATATTCGTTTCAGCGAATTCTAGTATTTCAAACGGTCACATATGTGAGTCATGACCATCTAATATAAGTACTACAGGTCCCTCAGGCTTTCTAGGAATAAACTGAATCTCTAACCAAAAAACAAAAATTGAGGCGTTAACGTATGCCAATTTTGCCGACATGACAATTATAGCACCTGGGGGCAATTCCATATTCATATTCGCTTTTGTATTTTTTCCCCTGACACGACTCAGTTTTACAGCCCCTAGACCGAGCTTTCTTTAAAGCACTGAACTCGTATTCCTATTACTACTCCGCATGCAACACATTTATTCGAGCAAATCCAACCATATTTGATACTAAAGGAAGGTAGAGAGTATCGACAACAACAATGTTCGTTAAGTTATTATGTGTATAAATTTAACAATGGGGAATAATTAGTGTCTAATTGCTCATTCAATAATAAACCTGAGTTTTTCTTTTTATTAATCTCCATGCTTTCCAAATAATTTAATTTTTTGGATTTGTTCTAAATCTTTGGACAATATGTGTTTTCTTTTAATTTAAATGTAAAACATAATGCGAGTTGTTATTGTTTTTTAGGAAACTAGAATCATGTTCTTTAATTCTTGTTTTGAAAGATCTACCTGTTTGTCCTATGTATACTTTTGGACAAGAACCACACACTAGTAAATAAAATCCTGATTTGAAAAGTTTATTTGGTTTGGATTTGTTATTTTTAATAAATTTGCCTAAATTATTATTGGTTCTAAAACAGTTTTTATCTTATTTTTGGAGAGGATTTTGGAAATATGTTTGGAAATCGAGCCTGTATATGTAATAGATTTAAATTTTTGGTCAGGTGTATTATTGGTTGTTGGATAGACTAAGTTTATTGCCATTTTATAACATTTTTTCTTAACTAAATTATCTGTTATACTAGCACTGTATCCGTTATTGACTGCAACCTGTTTAATTGTATTAAGTCCTTTTCTATAATTTTCTTCCGATAATGGAACATTTAAATGTCTATATGTATACAAATTACTTAAAGGTGCCATTTTATGGGAATATGGATGATTAGATTTATTAGAACTGATTCTGTATGTGAGGGTTTATGGAAAATTGAAAATTCATGAATATCATTTTTGTTGGTAATGGTTAGATCTAAAAAATTGATCGATTTAATATCTTCTAATTCGACAGTGAATTTGATTTTTGGGAGTAGATTGTTGATAAATGAAAGAAATAGGTCTAATTGTCTATCAGTGTCTAACAAGCATGTTATAATATCATCTAAGTACATGCAACTCAAAACAAACAACACCTCTATATCAGCACAACATGGACAACAGTTTGGCTTGAAGAAATGGCTGAAAATGCAATATAACAATAGAGACACATTTAGCGTTTACCTCAAATTGATCTACGGAGAACTATGCCACCGATTACATCCAATAGAATTCGACGTATATGACAAAGATGTTAGAGAAAAAGTTCAAAGAATAATTGACTGTAAGTACCATATCCAAAAAAAGTAAACTTTCTAAGCTTATCAACACAGACTATTAACTTTGTATACAATACTAACTTTAGTGAGCATAAGTTTTTCGAACGTTTTGTAAATGTGACAAATGTGGGTTTCTCTAAAGAAGAAATTAATATCTTAAATAAAGGATATAAATACAACTTTCTTCCTAAAGACAATCAACAACTAAGAAAATATCTTGGCGTTGAATGTGAACTTGCTCTTAATAGTGTTGACACCTCCGAAAAACATTTGGCATCACAAATTATTAAAAACCATCCATTAGATAAACCTTCAGGTCATAGCTCTGGAGATGCTAACACTGTTAAATCAATTCAAAATAAAACTAAAGAAAATAATATTATCTTTACCAAAGCAGACAAGGAAATTCTATAGTAGCATTATCTAAAAACCAATATCTAAACAAACCTTTAGAATTTCAAAACTACAACAATGTACAAGAAATATATTCTGATCCAACAAACCATTACCAAAAATTTATTAAAAATATTGTGAAAAAATTATAAATTTTTAATGATTTTGAAAAACATAATTTGATAGTCATCAGGCACCTAATCTATATTTATCAATAAAATTACATAAAGAAGGCTATCCTATAAGACCAGTGGTTTTTCCAACAAAACTTTGTAAAAAAATAATAAATATTCTACCACATTATTGTAACTTTTTCCAAAAATTACGAGCTTATTAATCAAATTAGGCATCTAAAAATTCCAACAAAATGCTAAACTATTATCTTTTGACGTAAAAAATGTGTTTCCCAGTGTTCCACCTAATGAGGTAATAGATCTGATTAACACATACTCTTAACAAGAAATAAAGTTAATGCAATCATAAAACAAGATATCTTAGATACTCTTTCTGTTTGCTTGGATCGAAACTATTTCGAATTTAATAATAATTAAGAAATACAAATATTTACCAATCCATTAAGTAAAAAATTTCTATACTGGCATCGATATATAGATGATATTATAACATGCTTTTCAGGCACCGATAGACAATTAGACCTATTTCTTTCATTCATCAACGATCTACACCCAAGAATCAAATTCACTGTCGAATTAGAAGATAATAAATCGATCAATTTTCTAGATCTAACCATCACCAACAAAAATGATATTCATGAATTTTCAATTTTCCATAAACCCTCACATATAGACACAGTTATTCATAATAAATCTAATCATCCATATTCCCATAAAATGGCAGGTTTTAATTAATTTGTACATAGACTTTTAAATGTTCCATTAAGAGAAGGAAATTATAGAAAATAACTTAATATCATTAAACAGGTTGCAGTCAATAACGGATACAGTGCTAGTATAATAGATAATTTAGTTAAGAAAAGATCATATAAATGGCAATAAACTTAGTCTATCCAACAACCAATAATACATCTGATCAAAAATTTAAATCTATTACATATACAGGCTCGATTTCCTAACGTATTTCCAAAACCCTCTCCAAAAATAAGATAAAAATTCACAGTCCTTCACAAAGATGCAACCGGGGAAGACATTGAAACTGCCGAAGCAGAATGCAACGCTTACTAAATTTGAGATCTGAGAAAACTCATAATTGCGTGGAAATATAATAGTTTATAGAAGTTTTGGTGAGATCAGGATAGATTACGTAAGTTTACTTTACCAAAATATACCAAATAAATGCATATTACTTAGTTTCGTTCTTTTTTGCAATTTATAAGGTTATAAGTGTGGTCTCACATTTCTCGATCTAACGATATGAGACACGACTAGTCTGTCGTGAGAAACTAAAAGTCACCTTCACCCACCCTTAACACAATCTGATGTAAAAAATTACTTTTAGCAGATTACGTAAGTTTAGTTTACCAAAATATACCACATAAATGCATATTACTTCAAGTTTCGATCGTTTTTACACTTTACAACATTAGTGGTGGTTGTAAAAACTGCATTCGATTCGTCTCTCAATCTCCGATCCAACGCGGCTAGTTTCACTTAGTATTAACTTATTTTAGTCATTTGAGTCGGTTCCAATACGTTATAATCCATTTTAGCCATCTAATCAACTATCGGTTAGTTTCACTTAGTCTCAATTTATTTTGCATATTTGAGCTGGTTCCGATACGTTACAGTCAATTTTAGTAGATTTGGTTAATTTTGGTTTATTGTCTAACCGACTTTCGGTTTGCTTCACTTAGTCTCAACTTATTTTAGTCATTTGAGTCGGTTCCGATACGTTATAATTAAGTTTACCAAATTTGGATAGTTTTGGTTAGTCGTCTAATCAACTTCCGGTTAGTTTCACTTAGTCTCAACTTATTTTAGTCATTTGAGTCGGTTCCGATACGTTATAATCAATTAATAGATTTGGTTAGTTTTGGTTAGTCGTCTAATCAACTTTCGGTTAGTTTCACTTAGTCTCAACTTATTTCACTTATTTGAGCTGGTTCTGATACGTTATAATCAATTTTAATAAATTTGGTTAGTTTTGGTTAGTCGTCCAATCAACTTTCGGTTATTTGCACTTAGTCTCAATTTATTTTACTTATTTGAGCGGGTTCCGATACGTTATAATCAGTTATGCATAAACCGTGTCGTGACGTTCATTAAAATTTTCCGTGTCATGATGCGACCTTGGAAATTCACTGTCAAGAAACCAAAGTATTTATCTCCGATACGTTATAGTCAAATATAATCTTTCTGGTTAGTTTTCGTTAGTCGCCAAAATTCGCTTAATTTTGGTTAGTTTTAACTTACTTTGATTTGTGTAAACTATTTCGATACATTTTAGCCCGTTTTGGTGCTTTTGGTTACTTTTGATTAGTTTTTGTTAGTCATTCAATCAACTTTCCGATATGTTATAACCAATTTTAATGTTTTTGGCTAATTTTGGTTAGTCGCCAAAATTCGGTTAATTTGGGTTATTTTTAACTTACTATAATATTTTTAATCTCTTTCGATACGTTTTAGCCATATTTGGTGCTTCTGGTTAGTCGTCGTGGGTAGACGTTCAATCAATATTCAGTTAATTTCAGTTAGTTTTAATTTTAGTCATTTCAATCGGCGCTGATAAGTTATACCTAATCGAATTTAATGCTTTTGGGTAGTTTTGGTTAGTCGCCAAAATTCGGTTCCTTTTGGTTAGTTTTAACTTACTTTAAATTTTTAATCTGTTCCGGTACGTTTTAGCCTTTTTGGAGCTTTTGGTTACTTTCGGTTAGTTTTAGTTAGTTCCAATTTATTTTAGTAATTTGAACCGGATCCGATAGGTTATAACCAATTTTAATTTTTATGGTTAGTTTTGGTTATTCGCCCAGTTTCGGGTACTTTGAGATAGTTTTAACTTACTTTAATTTTTTTAATTCGCTCCGATTCATTTTAACCACTTTTGTGCTTTTGGTTACTTTTAGTTAGTTTGTGTTAGTCGTTCAATCAACTTTCGGTTAGTTTCAGTTAGCTTTAATTTATTTTTGTCATTTGAACCGATTCCGTCCTCAGAAACAGACTAACACGATCTCTCACGTATATTACGTGATGTGCCAAATGTAGCATGCACTTTTTCGTGATTTGATACCCCATAATAGGAAAACAAAAACTTTTCCAATGTTAAAACTGCTTTTAGAACCAATAATAATTTAGGCAAATTTATTAAAAATAACGAATCCAAACCAAATAAACTTTTCAAATCAGGAGTTTATTTACTAGAGTGTGGTTCTTGTCGAAAAGTATACATATGACAAACAGGTTCATCTTTCAAAACAAAAATTAGAGAACATGAATCTAGTTTCCTAAAAAACAATAACAACTTGCATTATGTTTTTCATTTAAATTAAAAAAAAACACAAATTGTCCAAAGATTTAAAACAAATCCAAAAAATTAAATTATTTGGAAAGCATGGAGATTAATAAAAAGAAAAAGTCAGGTTTATTATTGAATGAGCAATTAGACACTAATTATTCCCCATTGTTAAATTTATTCACATAATAACCTAATATTAGTTGGAACTTTCAAACATTTAGGTTTATGGGCTCCTTTCTATTACCTACTAGGATAATTTACTCTATTTTTGCTCAGTTGTAGTTAGTCCGTTTGAAAAAGGCACCATGTGCCGAAACATATGTCACTTTTTTGTTAAATTAAATTGTGGAAGTTTAAAACCCATGTGTTTTCCTTTAATAATTTTGCAATGAATTTCCATCAAGTATCAGCTAAATCAGACGATTTTTTTTACATTTTACTTTTTTTAAAATTATTAAAAAACAATACAACAATTCATAATATAGTGTATTACACTGCTTATACATTTAAATCTAAACAAGTAAAGAAAATTATGTGTTGATTATATTTCTATTCTTACAATGCTTGTGTTTAAATTATAATAGCATACGCATATTTTAATGTTTTTCAATGTATATTCATCCATAATGTCGGTATCTATATTATCATTTCCATAAAATGTTGATAAAGCTAGCATACAATGAAGATTTTCCTCTTCTGTGGATTTCAAAATAGTGTCACTTGTTAAACAAATAAATTTTGTATTTATTAAAAAAAAAAACTTCGAACCTATACGTTACATGGTCAAAAACATTTTCATCATGAAATTTTTTGCTTTTCTTATTCGAGAGATGTTCAAGACGGTAGTTGTACCACATTTGGATGAAACCTCTTTGGCTATAGATTCAAAATTAATTAAATGTTTTTCATTTCGCATATCATTTAGATCTTTTGCAGCCGCCTCTATAAAGTTTGCAATTAAAGCAATATTTATATAGCATTTCTGCAAACAATTTGATAAAATATAAGCTTTTGATAAAACCTCTTTCCAAAAACATAACAAACGGATAATTTCAAATATCTCTATCTAATTTAAGATTCCATTTGCGTCTGTTATTTGTTTAGCATTTACGTTTATTATTTCTCCCTCAACAAAAAGATATTCATGTATCGAAATATTCAAAAATATAGAATACACTGCCATGGGCTATAGTCATTGTGTAGTAGATATTTTTTTAAAGTAATATTTCTTAATTCATCTGTATTATGATCAGACTGAATTTCTTCAAAGAATATTAATAGCGGAAAATTTTCTGAAATATGAACGTAAATTTGCTCTAATGTACCAAAAATGCTTTGCCTCTGTGCATGCAGTTATGAATTCCACAACAACCAAATTCAAATTATGAGCGCAACAATGTATGTACGTTGCTTTTGGTACAACTTCCTTAATCCTAGTTTGTAACCCAGTAACCTGACCAGACATTGTGCTAGCCCCAACATAGACTTGCACTCGACAATAAGAAATATTTATACCTAACAAATTTAATTCTCCTAATATTGTGTTAAAATATGACTCTGATGTCCCACTTATCATTTCAACGAAACTTAAACATTTTTCTTCCGTAAATCCATTTTGTTCCAATAAATCAAATTGAAAACGATTTTTGGTCCTTTTTTGAAATATGGCATATCGCCAGGGCATGTCTGGAGCCGGCGCTGGACATAACAGTGCGGGACGTCGCGTCGATGGCAGGGTGCTCAGTATGCAAGGGCTGCATACTGAATTCTGCAGATATTATCCAGAGCTGCATGTAGTAGAGCAGAGAGTGGCAGATCAATATCGTGTTATCATTAGAAACAATCTCATCCGAGCTGCGAGACTTAACACCATCAAACAAGAAGTAGAACGCGAACTGCTAAACCTGCACAATAACAACGAAGATAATGAGGATCATGATGATGTTGAGAATGAGAATCACGATAATAACGAGAATGGTGACCAGGACGGAGACGCTGGACATGTGGGTGGGACGCCTGAAGTAGCAGGGCAAGAGCTGAATGGTGGGGCACGTGATCTAAATAGAGATAATGTGAACAACGAATCATTATTCGAAACACTTCTCTCAGAGATGAGAAAGCTAATTGTGTAGTACAATGGCACCGACACATTAAGTAGACCACCATTACCTAGGGTGAACCCATCAAAGAAACTAAGAATCGCCCTTACTATTATGAACAACCGAATTATGCCAAACTATATCACCCAGGCGAACACGTTGGACCACTTCCATATGTTAATCTACTGCGCTGGAAGGGTCATTGCCCGAATCCTGGGAACCAAAGTACAAACAAAGGGAACGACGCGAACAGTGGTCGAGCCACAAATACCTAATTGGGAAAGAAGATTGAAAGCTAGGATTGATGACATACGAAGAGATATAGGAAGGCTAAAAGAATACATCAATGGAGTATGGTCCCATAGGCTGGAAGCTTGCGTTCGTTCAATCATGACTCGATATCGAATTCATGCTCGTGATGATCCAAAAAACCAAACACCCCAGCAATGTCTTGACACTTTAAAACAATCATAATCTGTATTTTCAGGGCGTTTAAAGAGGTACAAATCGAGTAATAAAAGAAAACGAGATAATGTGTTATGCCAACGATCAGAAAAAACATTCTACAGAGCATTAAATACGAGGGCTAGAGAATCGAACAACAAATTCCCTAGTAGTGACGATGTTGAACAATTTTGGAGAGAACAGTTGTTGGGAACACCGACCCAGTGCAACATTGGAGCAGGCTCGATTGCGGGGGAGCGCCAGACCTCCCAGGAGTACGACCAAATGCCTAACGAGCCGTTTACGACAGCAGAAGTGTCAAACGTCATCAGAGATACCCATAACTGGAAGACACCTTGCCCAGATGGAATGCAGAACTACTGGCTCAAGAAACTCCAATGTACCCACGAAAAATTAACAAATTTAAGTCATAATCTTGATAATATGCCAAGCTTTCTATTTCAAGGTGCCACATACCATCTATCAAAGGACCCGGAAAACACGGAGGATTCATCCAAGTACCGACCAATCACGTGTCTCTCAACGATGTACAAAGTGATAATAACCTGCTTAGCGCATCTGCTATATGGCCACTATGAGCGAAACAAAATCATAGCTGACCAACAGAAAGGATGCACTAAGGATTCAATGGGGTGCAAAGAGCAACTCATCATCGACTCTGTCAATAACAACCAGGCATTTTCCAAGCGTACATGGCTTACATCGACTATAAAAATGCTTACGACTCTGTGCCTCATGAGTGGCTACTAAAGATTCTTCAAATATATAAGACTGATGCTAACTTTGTTAACTTTTTAAGGCATGCCATGACATCTTGGCAAATGAAAATATATCTTAATGAAGTCAGGATTACCACCGAAAACATACCAAAAAAAGGAGGTATATTTCAAGGAGACGCCCTCAGCCCACTATGGTTCTGTATTGCGATGAACCCTCTATCCCACCAGCTGAATTCTACTTTTTATTGATACAATATCCATAACGAAGCAGGAGAGAAAGTCAATCATTTGCTCTATATGGATGACCTAAAACTTATGAGAGCTACGAAAAACCAACTGGAACAAATGTTGAAATTTGTAGAACAATTCTCCATGGATATTGGAATGCAGTTTGGACTGGGAAAGTGCCGTACAGTGAACATCGCCCGAGGTAAAGTATGTCCAGGTCACTGAACTTAGGGACGGCCAGAACATCGAGGCAATGAAGGGAGATGAATTTTACAAGTACCTCGGAATGAAACAAAAAATGCGCATAGCACATGGCGCAATGCTGAATTAACAAAAGCATGTACTAGAAGGATAAAATGTTTGGCAAAAACTCACCATAGCAGCAAAAATCTCTGCAAGGCTATCAATACTTATGACGTCTCAGTTCTTGGATACTCGTTTGGATTGGTAGCGAGGAGCGGCACTGATATTGAAAATCTCCAGCGGAAAACAAGAACCTTACTTACCAGTGCACACAAACACCATCCGAGGAGCGCAGTGGAGCGAACAACCTTGCCAATACATCTAGGTGGAAGAGGCCAAGCGAATCTTCGTAAACAGTTGGATCGGCAAATAAATAATTTGCGCAATTATTTTCACGGGAAAGCGAATTCTTCAGAAGTTTGTAACGTAGATGTCTCTACACAACTGCTTTTAAAAGAACACCCGGTTCAAGAGCGCCATCATACCGACCTTGAGAAAATACGAGTGTGGAAGGAAAAGCCGTTACATGGGAGGCATGCGAATGAGGCTACGCAGGATCACGTCGACAATACAGCGTCGAACTATTGGTTAGTTTCAGAAAAAATGTTCCCCGAAACCGAGGGCTTTCTGCTGGCTTGCTGGCTATTCAAGATCAAGTGATTTCCACCCGAAACTGTCTCAAGTACATAATTGGAGATGCTTCGGTGGCTGATGATCGATGTCGATATGGCTGTCAAACCACTGAGACCATCCAGCCTATTACAGGAGGATGCCAAACGTTCGCAGCAACAGAATATAAAGTCAGGCACGATGCAGTTGCGAAGATAATCCATCAGGAACTAGCAGACAAGCTGTTGCTGCTAAAGATGGAAAAGGCAAGTTACTATAAATACACTCCCGATTGTGTTTTAGAAAGTAACAACCATAAGATCTACTGGGACCGCACTGTGCTTACTGACCAGACGGAGACTCACAATAGACCGGACATTATTCTCGTAGATAAGCGGGCCAAGGAAGCTACGCTGATCGACATCGCCATACCCAACAACAACAATTTGCAGGACAAGCACGCCGAAAAGATCGCGCCAAATATCCAGGTTTGCAAGAGAAAATCCGACAACAATGGGGAATGGAGAGAGTAAGAACGGTGCCAATCATTGTGTCATCAACAGGACTCATTGAAGGAACTCGGATTGAGCGAACATCTCTTCAAATTGATGCAGAAAGCTGTACTTCTCGCAATAGCCCGTACCGTGCGAAAATTTGTAGGAAATCCGTAGTTGCCACCAAGAACCCGATAACATTTAAAGGGTTCCCTCAGAGCTTAATCCTTTTGATATCCGGGATATCTGGAATAAGTGAATGTTCCTCTTAGAGGGAGTGCGAATGCCGTAAGGCTAAATCATAATAATACTACTAATAATAATAATAATAATAATAATAATAATAATAATAATAATAATAA
>MU184514.1:55622-91725 GCA_016904865.1 Pissodes strobi
TTTGTACTTCGGTGTTCTCCAGCCTGGACGAGGACGATGGGATTTGATGAGCCACATCCCGTGGCAACTCGGAATGGCGGGAGCGTCACTCCCCGTAATCAAACTGCTCTCACCAGCTTGACGTTCCTGCCATAACAAAAATTTCCTGAATTTATTTGGGTCAACCACAGATTTAATGCAAGAAATGCTCCCTTTTAAATGTTTGCTCCCTTAAAAATTCAAAATCTCAAGTAGTAAGTTGAAAAGAAAGTGGTTTGACCTAGTTATAATTAATTCAAATGTTTATAAATAAATTGGAGTACAGAAAAGTGGTATGCCAGTACTGACTACTAGCGGGAGGAAGAGGGTGGTTGTCCATGGTGTTTCTCGAACCTGGTGTTAGAAAATGAACGGGAGTTAAAGGAAAGGTCGAAAACATAGTAAGTACATAAAAGGGTGAAATCGGGGTTTATTACATTAGTTTAAGCCAGAATTTTTGGAGGCTGATGGAATATTAAGAGAGGTTTATGGAAATAACAATAATTAAGATTAAATTGTTAAAATTTGTTTATTTACCTTTTTGAATGTTGAGATATATATGAAAAAATTGTTGACTATATAAACAGATATTTGCAAATGGCCACGTGGTCGAGTCAACTGCAGCCTTTACCATGGCAATAAATCATAAATCGTGAAAAGAAAAACAATTACCCATAACCCGACAAAAACACATCGCGCACCGTTCAATCTATTTAAATAAAACACGGCCACTTGCAGGAATAATAATATGATATTTTCGGAATTAGGGTTTATTTAAGGGGGAAGGCGGTATACATAATGAAAGGACAATGTCTTTCTTTGTTTTAAACTTACCTAATTAATTTTTTTGACGCCTGAGGGGCTGATTTTTTTCTTGAAAAGTTATGGCAGTAAAAGTGCAAACGGTCCAAAGGCGGAAGCCGGGCAGACTGCCTCCTTAGTCCCCCTTTTAGGGATGGTATTGCCAAGAGATCGCCAAAAGCTATTTAAAATAAGATCAAAACGGCAATTATTATTATCCTAGAGTTTTGCAAAAGCAATTATTACTATGCTAGAATTTTATTACGAGTTCGAGTCAAATTTTCAATTTCGTTTTGAATGCAGCCTCGGGCGAGCTTAGGTGACTCCGATGTTGCAAATGGCCTAACTAAAACGTTTAAAGCTTTATTTGCCAGCTGATATTACTGTCTCCCTTTTAATTGAACTTCGATTTTTGTGGCTTGCATCGTAAGACATATTCTGTAATACGCTGCTTGATATCACGGAGTTGCTAGGAATTTTGGACTGTCGCGTGCGTGTCGCGCGCGCGTCGCGTCAGGTCTGTACGCACCTTAAGCTTGTTAGCCATGTGAACCACGTTAACAGCAAGTTTAGGTATGCGTGTTCTTGATAGATATAATTTAGCCCAAATTCAGAGAAATTCCTAAGACTTTAACTTTGATAGCTTCTTACATTTATTAATACAATTAACTATGCAAAAGCGGGACATTTTGATTCAAATATTATCGCTTGTTTATTAATCGAAAATGGGAATTAAATAAGTTGAATGCATACTACATCTAGTTTTTTTATGGCAGTGGCACACACACTAAAGGGAAATCCTATGGCGCTCGAGTAGCGGTGTATGTGCAAAGATGTTGATTGACACGGTTTTTGAATAGTTGTAGATTGTAATTAGGGAAAAACAGATGCCCTGGGAGTGAGTTCCACAGTGATGCAGTGCACCAGACAAATGAATTCTTGTAAAGCAATGTTCTAGGTGTTTCCAGTTGTACGACGAACTGGTGCGCTCTTGCCGTCTGTCGTGACTGTCTGACAGGCGTTGCCAGGAGTGGGATGAGGCGGGCCAAATCCTGGGAACATCTGCTGTGAAAGTATCTGTAAAACATGGACATCTCGGCCACATGTCTGCGCTGCTCCAGACTATAGTCGGTGGAGTTAGTGACAAATGGCACCAAAATATTTCACTTCCGGCTACCAGTATGAAATTTTGCACAGTGCTTGGGCACATGTTAAAGAACAAAAAATCATAGGGAGACACTCGATCAACGGTCATGCATCCCTCCTAATGACGTCATTATAACAAGTGCTATGACGCGTGACTTAGGCTTGAAGAGATGCCCATATCCCCATTATAAATTTAATTTTGTGATGTTGTGATACATCGTTTGAAAGCTCTTGAAAAGAGCTACAAATAACTTATATAAACGTATGTGCTGCGATTAACGGTTTAGCATTTATGGCAGCGGTAACGTCGAATATGATAAATAAAAAAAGGTTTTAGTCAATTTTTCATTACTGGCTATCCGTTATTGGTAAAAAAACATACTATTTCAATGGTTTATAGCGCAATAAGAATTGAAAAAAACAGATTCGATTTTTATTCTGGCAAGTAGACCCTGTTTTGGCATCTCCTGCCCTGAGCATAAACTACACAACCTGTATATTATGAATGAATGTAATATTTGCAATTTAAACCACCTAATTTTTTCCTTGTTTTATTCCACAGTTATCTGAAATATTAATAACCATTTTGTTTTATTTGTTTTAGATATACAATATACAGGGTGTCTCAAAAGTTTAAGTCCTCCCTAAAACCTCAGGTGTTTTTGCTGATAAAGTTTTGAAACGTAGGAGAATAATACCATGATAAATTATGTATTCTCAGGTTTCAAAACTTTATCAGCAAAAACACCAGAGGTTTTAAGGAGGACTTAAACTTTTGAGCCAAGCAAGACAAATCCACGTTAAAGAATATTTTAAACACGAAAATAGCTCCTGTGACCCTCCATATCTGACCTTGGTAAACTTCGAAAACCCAGCAAAAAATCAGATGTAGTCTCTTGTATCATTAACTTAAGTAAAGTTTCTGAGAAAATCGTGTACGAACCTAATGCTTCCGCGCTTATTATTGATGCAGCTGCCTTGGTCCACATGCTTATCCCCAAATCTAGTAGAACCTTCCAACAATATTGTGATCAGATTGTTGAACCGTATATTTTGATGAGACTAAAATCTGTAGACAGAGTTGATTTAGTATTTGATCGCTATCTAGAAGGAAGCCTGAAAATGACACAAGACAATAATTACGAGGATCTGGACCAAGAGTAAATGTCAAACCCAATGTTGTCATACCCAAATCCTTTAGTAAGTTTCTTGCCCATAGTAAAAACAATGAAGATCTTTTTGGATATTTAGCAGAAAACCTTGTCAAAATGAATGTACCACCTGGGAAACAAGTCATTTGCACGTACAAGGACATGGTTATTGGTTCCAATATAAGCACCTTTCTACTATTTCTCCTTCATCTCATGAAGAAGCCGATGCTCGTCTGTTCATTCGTGTACAGCATGCTATTGAGTACTCGGGCCATTTAAAAATCATAGTAAAAACTGTGGACAGTGATGATGTAGTAATTGCCATGTATGCATTTTGTAGACTGCCAAATATAGAAGAATTGTGGTTAGAGTATGGAAGTGGAAAGCATCTCCAATTCCTTCCCATCCACGAGATGCAAAAAAGAGTACCACAAGGGATATCAGATCTTTTACCGTTCTTCCACGCCTTTACAGGAGCTGACACAGTTTCTAGTTTTGCAGGTATTGGTAAATCCACCGCGTGGGAAACCTGGATGACATTTCGAGATGTAGATAAAGCTTTTTCGAATATTCCAAAGTTTCCGAAAATGTTACTGAATATGACGAGAATTTCTTACTCATTCAGCGCTTCGTCATACTTTTCATACTGAATGCGTCAAGTTCAGCAGAAACCGTAAATGATGCCAGGCGAATTTTATTTATCCAGCAGAACAGACCTATTGAAAATATTCCACCAATTAGCAACGTTCTACTGCATCACCTAAAAAGAGCCATTCTTCAGTGTTCTGTATGGACAAACTGCCTTGAACGGAATTTTCCACGCCAGGATCCATGTTACTGAAGATGGAAAAAGTGAAGGACCGCTACGAGCCTCTCTGGTCATCAAACTCCGAAATTACCATGGAAAAACTACAAGAACTGATTGCTTGCAAGTGCAAAGAGAGGTGTATACGCTGCAGATGTACAAAATCAGGTTTAAGTTGTACTTTGTAGCTGTGAAGGACAATGTAATGAATAAAATATTTTTTTCTCAATTTTTTTTTTATTTAAATCTGTTAAAACAATAAAGATTATACGGTTTGGTAATTTGAGTTACCGGTACCATGGAACTTACGGCACACCTAGGAAGATAGGTACCAAAAATGACAACTTCGTGGAAAATAAATATAGATATACAATGTATCCCTGTAAGAATCTACCTACCAATTACGTAAGAAGCTGGGTGGGGAGGTAAAAATGTCACCTAGCATTAGGTGGGGGTACATGACTGAACTGGTTGCGTGAGTTTTTGAAAACTTACGAGCTAATAAATTATTAGTAAAAATTAAAATGATCTGAGGGGGGGGGGGGGGGGGGCAGGTAATATTTTGGTTGGGGGGGGGGGGGGGGGGGCAGCCACAGAATTATGTAGTTTTGATTATAATTATTATTATAGGTGAGGGATATTTAAAAATTGTGCTCAATTCATTATTTAGCTTGCTCCGTGGCAAAATTTTGCATTCTCATTGCTATAACTTCTAAACTACTAATCTGAGAATAAAATTGTAACAAGAATATTTGTAGCTTTTTTAAAGAGCTTTCCAACGGTATCACACAACATTATATTAATGTGATCGAAAATGATGTTATGACCATTTTTCCAAACCTATGTCTTTTGCCAGAGCAGTGATTTTTATGTCGTCATCGAGTGGGGGGCTAATCGAGTGTCTCCAGCCGGTTTTTTTGTTTCTTATCATATTTAAAAATATGGTGCAAGTTTTCACACTGGTAGCCGGAAGTGAAATATTTTTACACTATCTCCACTGACTACTATCCAGATTTCGGGTAACTCCGGGTCGTCGATGAGACGCGCATCTCTCTTCTGAATGGAATCCAGCAGCTTTAGGGTGTGCTTTGATGCGGCACCCCAGATGTGTGAGCAATATTCTAAGCACGGTCTTATTTGCGCTTTGTAGAGCAAGAGCAACTGTTGCGGTGTGTACAGTTTTTAATTGCGAAATAGCACACCAAGCTTCTGGGAGGCTGATTTTGCGACCGAGACACCCAGTAGTCCTTTTGACGAGGTTGAAGGAATGGTCGATCCTGTCAGTGTAGGTCATTAATGAGTGCAAACCTGCTTCTATGTTTGTATTAGTGCCAATGCACCTAACTTCAGACTGTTGCTGTGCTTCAGATATGACACTTTCTCTGTCTAATGTAAGATGTCAAGTGCTTGAGTTAAGAAGTTGTTCCTTTAAAAAGTTTATTAAAGATTAATTGTTAAAGTAGTAAACGTGGCCTTTCACTGCTAATCTATACTTTTTATATCAATGGTTATGGGCCCAGGAAAACGTAGTTAAAGGTAGTGAAAGTGTTAAAAGAGCAGGCTAGGAAAAGCAAAAATTTGAGGCTAGTTAGGCAAAGGATTTGTAAAGGCAGAAAACAAAAATGCATCTGCTGGGGAGAATAAACATGGAATCGTGCCTTTTAGTGGGAATGGTTTTGACAACTGGAAATTCAGACTGCAATCAGAGTTAAAAGCAATGGATTTAAATGAAGTGGTAACCATACCTGGAAGCGGAGGAAGTGATAATAAAATTGGCAAAAGAAAAATAGCAAAGCTTGCATGGTAATTATTCAAAGTATGGCAGATTCGCATTTGGAATATATAAAGGAGATTGAAAATGCCGTAGATATGATAAGTAAATTGGAAAGCATTTTTAGCAAAAAGGGTACATGTTCGAACTTTTAGTTATTGAAAGAGCTTATAAGTTTGAAATATGATATGACTGGAGATATGCAAGAACATTTTGCCAAATGTGACAGGGTCTTTAGAGAGCTGAAAAATCTGGGTAGTAACAGAGAGAAATTAATAATTAATTTCTCTCTGGGTAGAAATTTTGATGAGTCTGACATGTCATGTTTTCTGTTATTGCCAATGCCACCAGATTTTGAAAATGTTGTTACCGTAATAAGGACTTTGTCAGAAAGTGATCTGATGCTTGATTTTGTAAAAAGTAGGCTGTTGGAATTTAATGCGAATCGTCAGTCAAATAAATTAAAGAATATTGCTTCTTCATTTGGTACCACCTCGAGAGGAACCCTGAATGTCACCACAACCAATAAAGTGTTTTAAATGTGGAAAATCGGGCCATGTCAAGAGTGTATGTGGAATAAAATGCTTTATCTGTCATAAATTTGGACATAAGTCCAACAAATGTATTCAGGGAGCTGGATTGAACAGGAATGGGTTCAGAAATAATGAAGAAAGAAATTGGTATCAAAAAGTCAACTATGCAGTTGTTGAAAACAGTGGTGTGTCAAGCTTGGAAAACAAGGAAACATCAGTTCGAGAATCGATTGCATTTTCTGCTACATCTGAACTAGTGCAACCTGGTGAAATGGCGTGGTATGCAGACTCTTTCGCTACACATCATTACATAAATGATGAAGATATGCTGATGAATAAGAAGTTTTTCTCGGAACCTAAGCCAGTCCATATAGCACAAAATGGCAAGTTTATGGAGGCAACATGTTCTGGTGATGTTAAGGTAATAAGTCAAATAAACAATAGACAAGTAAGTGTAACATTAAGGAATGTATTATGTGTACCAAAGTTAAGAGCAAACTTGTTATCTATTTCAACTATAGAGAACTCTGATTTTAAGATAGTATGTTTGGTAATATTTCTATAGAAAAAGATGGCAAAGTTTATGTTGAAGGCATACGTGATTTGTAAAAAATAAGTTTTAAATCTCCATGCAATAAATTTGCAAATGTAGCAATAAATTCTAAAAAGCATCTTTGGCATATGAGATATGCTCATATAGGTTATGATTCTTTGTCAAAAATAAACAACATGAAGCTAGTTGAAGGTTTAAATTTTGAAAATTCGGCAATTAATCAAATTTGTGAGATTTGTATTAAAAGTAAACAAAAATGTTTTCCATATCATTCAAGGATGTCAAGGCGTAGTAGGGTCTTGGAACTTGTACATTCGGATGTATGTGGCCCTATTACGCCTGCATCACATACCGGCGGTCGATATTTTGTAACATTTGCGGACGATTTCTCTAGATTTGTTATGATATATGTAATTGAACACAAAAATGAGGTTTATGAATGCTTTAAACATTATGAAGCGAGAGTAACATCGTTGTTTTGTAATAGAAAAATTTCAAAGCTTAAGTGCGATAATGGCGGGGAATATTGTTCAGAGTTGTTGTTAGATTTTTATTCGGATAGAGGTATTCAGATTTCTCATACTCCCCCCTATACCCCTCAATTGAATGGAGTAGCAGAACGAATGAACCAAACATTGATGAATAAAGCCAGATCTATGATCAATCAAGCAGGTATAGATAAAATTTTTTGGGAATTTGCTGTACTTACCGCCGCCTATATAACAAACAGGTCACAATCATGCTTGGTAAAGGATAAGACTCCATTTGAGTTATGGTTTGGTAGGAAACCGAATGTGTCGAATATGAAGGTTTTTGATTGTATCGCTTATGCAATAGTACCTGATAGTTTAAGAACCAAGTTGGATGACAAGGGAACAAAGTGTAGATTTGTTGGTTATAGTGATAGTAGCTATCGACTCTGGAATGAAAAAGAAAATAGAAGTGTTCACAGCAGAAATGTAGTGTTTGATGAAAATAATTTTACTTATAGTGAAGAAAATCGTATGAAAATGAATAAATCTAATCAGTTGAAGGATGTTGAAATTGAGTGTAGTGAAGATGAATATGAAGGTAGAGATAATACTGAACTGAAAGAGAATGAAAATATGTTGCTAGAGAAAGATTTATATCAAGGTTATGACAGAAATTTGCGATCAAGAAGAGAAAGGAAAATGCCAATAGTCATCAAGACTATGAAGTTGATTTGAGTTGTATGGCATTGTTAAGTGAGGTGACTGATATTCCAAATTCTTATACTGAAGCCAAAGAAAGTCTGCAGTGGGATTCATGGAAGGAAGCAATTAAATACGAATTAACTGCTTTAGAAAGCAATGATACATGTCTTGCAAAAAAGGCTGTTCGCTTCATTGCCAATATTAACCAGAGTGTCATGTAAACAATATACTTTATAGATTTAAATCTTCTTGCCCTGTATATACTTGAGACTGCGTCATTAATTTTTAAGAACCGGCATATTGTACAAGTTCGCCAACCGCAAAAAGTTACAAGGCAGATAAATGATTTGCCTTTACCGATACCAACAAAGGCAATGGTCCAGAGATCTATAACATATAATGACAAAAAGATAATTAATCACTTTCCTAATTTCTTAAAAACATCACCAACTACTGGACATTTCAGGAAAGCACTGAAAAAGGTTTTAATGTGAAAAGTACTACAGCCTTAAAGTTTAGAACTTTATATTGCTTTTTTTCTAGTTCTAATAGACCTAGAAAAGCACAAGATCGACATCTGCGCATTGTCGGAAACCAAGAAGAATGGCATGGGAAATGCAGAATATCGGAACTATATACTGTTTTACAGTGGAAAGGGCAAGAACCAAAGAGCACAAGCCGGAGTGGGAATATTGATTCATGAGAAATTCAAGAATCACATTGATGAACCCAATATTTAAACAGCAACATAATGTATATCACCCTATTATTTGGAGTAGAAAAAATATATATTATAAGTGAATAAGCACCAGATATAAATAGACCCAAAGAAGAAAGAATCCGCTTTTATGATGAACTACAAGAAGTGTTTGACGCTCTGCCAAGAAAATAAAAAATCCTCATAATGGGTGATTTCAACTCCAGAATAGGAAATACGGCGATCCCAGGTGCGATGCAGAGAATCAACGAAAACATTGTAAATGACAACGGAGAAATGCTGATAACAATATGCGCACAAAACGAACTTCGCATTAATAACACATTCTTCCAACACAAACAGAAGCCTAAATACACCTATGGCAATACAAGAAACCAAAACTCCGCAATTGACTTTATTATCTCCAACCGGGAGGTGCACCCAAGCCAAATTTTGGATGTAAGAACACTAACATCTGCAAACGTGGGGACGGATCACGGTCTAGTACTTCCATGTACATGGATAAGTATAATATAGAAGCCTTCAGGGATGAATCCACGAAAGCGTTATATAACAACCGATTAAAGGAAAAGCTGGCACTAAAAGATGTAAGAGAAGAAGAGGACGTAGACAAATTCTAAAGCAAAATCAAAACAGGTATAATCGACAGCGCAAGGGAAGCGATTGGAGTGAGAAGGGTAAATATGAATGGAAGAAAACAAAATCAACCTTGGTTTACAGATGACGCAAAAGACCTAGCGAAACAAAAGAATGACGCATTTCTCCAGTATAAAAGCACAATGACAAGAGACGCATACGAAGAATACAAAGTGGTCAGAAACAGGGTCAACGAAAGCATAAAGAATTTGAAAAAGGCGTATTGGGAAAGATTCTCCACAGAAATGGAGAACGACTTGTATGGTCAGAAGAAAATCTGGAAAGTAATAAGGAATCGAAAACAGAATATCAACGAAGAGGTACAAGTGAACTCTCTTACACCGGAGAAATGGAAATAATTCATGCTAAGTCTGTATAACGGTCAGAACAAGAATGACGAATAAACACAAGAAGATCATGGTCCACAAGAAGAAACACTAGCCGAAGAGAACATAACACAAGATGAAGTTCACAACACATTGAAAACAAAATTAAAAACCGAAAAGCACCCGGACCCGACGACATCGCCGACGAAATGCTCAAGTATGGCGGGATAGAATTATAAAAAGCCATAATCCTGCTATTCCGAAAAATAATCTCAAGCAAGAGAATTCCAGAAGAGTGGAAACAGAGCATTACAATACCTATCTACAAAAAAGGAACAAAAATGACCCCGTAAATTATAGAGCAATATCCCTACTAAATAGCATGAGCAAATTGTTGACAAAAATACTGACTACAAGAATAACCAACAGACAAATTTCAGCGAAGAACAGCAAGGGTTCAGAGACAACAGATTAACAGTTGACGCAATATTTATCCTGAGACAAATAGTTGAAAAAGCAAAGGAATTCGATAGGCCTTTGTATCTCTGCTTAGTGGACCTAACAAAAGCATTTGATAGAATGCAACTACCGGACGTCTTGAAAATTCTCCATGAAAATAATATCGACACCAGGTACATAAAAGTTATTGAAGTGAAGAGCTCAACAAGAACAACATAACACGCATAAGGACGCAGCACGGCTTGACTGAGGACGTACCCATACTATCTGGAATCCGCTAAGGTGATAGCCTAAGCCCTACCCTCTTCAATCTGATCATGGATAAAATAATAAGTAGTGTCAATGAAACCCAGGGAGGATATAGAATGGGACACAGGGCAATGAAAATATTATGCTTTGCGGATGATGCCATATTATATTGTTTGAAATATTAATAAAAGGCATATTTATTTATTTATTTATTTATTTATTTATATTAATAGCCAAAAACGAAGACGATTTACAGCGACAACTACAGCGATTCCAAAGGACAGCCGAAAAATTTAACACGATGATATCATCAGACAAAACAGAATCGATGGTTATCTCAAGGGGACCTACCAGATGCAAACTGGCCGTCAGTGACAAACCTATCAAACAAACTATGCGCTGTACATACTTAGGGGTGGAAATAACCAGCTGCAAAAACGTATACCATGAAGTACGAAATCAAGCAAATAAAGCATCAAGAATATCTGGATGCCTAAGAGATATAGTATGGAAAAACAAATATGTGTCAATAGAAAGTAAAGTACGTATCTACAAAACCGCGGTGAGGCCAGTACTGACATACGAAGCGGAGATCCGAGCCGAAACATCAAGAACAAAGAGTCTGCTAAGAACCACAGAAATGAAAATTCTACGCACAATAAAGGAAGTAACACTGCGAGACCAAATAAGAAGCACCGCAATACGGGAAGAACTCAAGATTCAGGACATCGTTCGGGCTGTACGAACAAGACGCCGACTTGGAGGGATCACGTGGACAGAATGGACAACGACCGATGGGCAAAGTGGGCAAATAACGAAAAATCGAATTCAAGACGCCCACCTGGCCGACCACCGAAAAGATGGTACGAATCTTGGACGTCTGCATCGCAAGAGGCCGTATGAACGGAAGAAACAAGACAAGGTCTTAAAATAAGAAGAAAGAAGAAGAAGAAGATATTGCTTTTTATCTAGTTCTTTGTAATTGATAAATATTTTTGTGGTTTTTATTGTCTCGTTATTTACATATGTTAGGGTTAATTTTTTTTCTTAGTTTTAATAATTGTATTGTAATGGTTAAGGACCTATTTTAATTTGCTTTGTAAATAAGGACTATAATAATTGTTTCTTATACAACAAAGCACGTTTACTTTAATAGCAGAATGCGAGGTTTCAACGGTGGGTCGGTTGGTGTGAAGAGGGATTTCAATGAATGGAAAGACACAATTCTTCATGTTTTTCCGGTGAGGTAGTCTATGACGGCCCAAATCTACATTGACATTTTACAGTAGTATGTCTAACCTCATGCAGATAGTTACTGGGAAATAATTTTATCTTCAGGCAGGATAATGCCCAAACATACATCGCAACCACAGTGCCGATACTTCTTATAGGTAACGGGTATCACCACATTACAGTGGCCTGCGAGAAGCCTATAGAACATTTGTGGGATTAATTAGGGAAAATGGTTCATTCTCGCAAGATGCCTCCAGAAAATCTCGCAGAAATAAGATAAGAAACCTAATTTCAAGAATGCCGCGTAGATTAGAAGGTCTTGCCAGAGCAGGCAATACACGGTATAAAACAGCTATCCCAGTTATTAATTTTGTTTTTAATAAAAATGTTTAAAATTCGTATCAGTTAGTTTCACTAGAAAACTAAATAAATTCAGAAATAATTCGGAAAATTTTAGAGATAAATCAATGAATATAAAAATAAAATGCTATTAAAAGAAGCGTCTTTAATATCGAGTTCAAGCACTTTCTATACTATTACTTAATTAAAACACAGAGTGAGTCAAAAATTAAGAAAAAAAAATGGTTCAAGTTTTTCCACTACCATCCAAGAGCCTTTGAAAGAATTTCCATCTTTTTAATTTTTTTTCAAAGACAAAGGAATTACCTATCAATAAATAAACAAAATAATAAAATGCGTCCATTCGTTCAGAAAGGACAAAGCTTCAAAATTGCAACCAAAATTACATGTGCCAGTGTTTTTGGAACTAAGTGCACTTTCAATTTATGTAAAAACTTCCGGATTTCGAAAGAGATGTTTTCCTACTTGTTCATCTACTCTTAACAGTCTGACTGTCTTAATATTCTCATTGTGGTCTTCTTAGCTACGTTAGTTCTATTCTCTACTATAGTAATTGTAAGTTATTTTTTACCATAAAAACCCTATTTAACGGTAGTATTTACTCCAAAAACCAAGGTGATTCTCCTACTTTCGACTAAGATTGTTTTTTGAGAATTGATATGAGTTACTAATATTTCGACAATTATTGATTCATCAATTTCAATTCCCTTCTCAAGCGACATACCTATAATCACATTTCCTAATCGAAAAGTGGAACGTGCCGGTCGAGCTGAGAACTCAGACGTTAACACAGATAGCTTACATAAGCATAGCAATATTAAATCGCCTCACGATGGCAATATTTATCAAGACAGCTTCGTCGAAAGTAAATGCCAGTGCATCTCGAATAGGATAAGGGGTTGGAATCTTCGGAAAATGAACAAAATAATTTTTATCGTCTTCCTCTGTTTCAAGATAAATTGAGCGATATTCGGTCGCTCCGATTATCGACCAAACCAAATATTGAAAATTGGATAAATTAAATATCATAGATTGCAATGCTCCTATAATACTAAGAAGCTGCAAATATAGTTATTTTCTACTCGTGAGATTCATTAGGATACAGATTTTTCATTAAGACACGAGCTTATAACCAATCAAATTGCAACATCACAGCAATATTCCATCTAATTCCAAGATTGCCATGACCATGACATTTAAAATTTATCAATTTTGACAGTTCGTAGCTTGCTTAGTAAATTTCAAAAGCTAAAGCACTTATTGTTCATTATTATGACTGGTCGTAGAAAAAATAGCGCATGCAACTCACATTTAATGGCTTTGAAGATATTCCTATTCATTGCGACTTTCGCTTACAACTCAGGTAGTAATTCTCAAAACTCGTGTGACACGAATAATTAATCAATGCCTGGTTCACTTAGCGGTGTTAATGTTTATAGGTGTGGGTCGTAGAGTTGATGACAGTTGGGCGAAAGCGCCACTTAATTTTCTAGTATGAATATATCAATTATTTTTAAGCATTGAAATTAGGGTAATAAAATTTAGAAAAATACCCTATCTAAAAATATTGAGAAACCTGAAAATGAATTGCCTAAACTCAACTTCACCTTAACTTCAGAATACCAAAATAATCATCACATATCCTACTGAAGCTATTTGTTTACATATTAAATATATTCTGAGACATTACTTGCACGATAGAACATTTATTAGGTCTCAAACCTAATTGAGGTTATAGTATCGCACTTAAAATAATTATAAGATTCTTTAAAATAAGTCTCACCCAAATTATAAGATCATTAACCCTTAATCTTAAATTCTAAATCATCAATACTGCCTAACTAAAATCTGAATTTAAAAAGTCCTGACTAAGTAACTGACAATCACAGAACGCCCTAAATAAAACCAATTTTAAATTAATCCCATGGCAGCGATAATATTGTCGCGTATAGTTTTATCCGTGACGGCACGGCTTGATTAGCGTGCAGGAATATAGCTGAGATTCGGGATCGATCTACGTCATCGTCAGGTGAGAAGAGCTGATAAAAAAATCACTTCAGTTAAAAACAATAACGTCTATGGGTCAAGGACTTAATGAGAAAACATCAACAATGTCTACTGGTCAGAAATTTAATAAGATAATGGCCAAATAAACAGTTAAAAATATATTAAATCAAATAAATTAATATGTGAAGAAAATATATAGTCAGCGAAGATCTACAGGGGGAAAATCGTAGTGAGCTCAATTCGGTAACCTGCTTATGTACAAAAACCTAAAGAGGAAGTTATGTAAGACGATCTACTGCCATTAAGCTTACAGCAAATTATAGTGAGTATACACAATACAAAATTAAATCAGATAATTATAATAATATTAGCAATACATTTTCTAACCGAGATAATATCAGATACGATAATGAAGAATATAAGATTAATTAATCAAATAATGGTAAGAAACGGTAATAGGTACGAGACAAGATAATAAACGACTCTTAAAGTCATTTGACGGTAAGTTTGATAAAAAAATAAGGTAAGCAATTATATTACCTACGGTAAGGGCGTAGCATTTAAGTAAATGTACGTAACACAAAAAAAGTAAACCAGATAAATATAGTGATATTAGCAAGACATTAGCAGTGAAGAAAGTCTGTATTAATTAATTAGATAACGATACGAAACGATAATAGAGACAATAAAAGATAGTAATCGACTAAAAGTCATTTAACAGTAAGTTCGATAAAAATAAGATGGGAAATTATAGTATACTTGTATATCTTTTTCACCTGGTCATACGGAATTAGAATTTCCAGCAGTGGTTGGTGGCTATTTTCCAACTTACACGGCTACTTGGTTGGCCCCAATTAAGGCTTTTTACTGCTTCCTGTGAAGCTGCACGTCACATCATGCGGTCAGCATCACTTTGACAAAAAGGTCTCAAACGAGCAGGAATGAAATTTGAAAAGCTTTCTAGGCCAGGAAAAGACCGGGCGGAGGATGGAGGTTCAGCCTCGAGGAAGGACCCAAATTAAATTATACAGAATTTTAACTATCTAATATAGAAATGCAAGCATGTAACATGCGTTTTAAAAGGTTAACCTCACTTTATATAAAGTACATTTACGGGACGATACTGCCGATAATACAAGAAAATATTAATGGCTGCGTGCTTGCCAATTTAACCCAACATAAATTGATATGAAAAATGGACCTCATGGTCTAAACTTACAATGATGATCTCGCCACTTTAAAACTTGTATTTTTCTCTCGTTACGCGCGGAAGGAAAAGACCTCGTCGAATGCCAAAAGATATCTTAGACATGCGTCAAGAGTACTTTCGAGAAGAAGGTACGGCTACGGCTACTTCGGAGCTGTATTCGCTGATACCGGTTAGCTGCATTCCCATGTACCAAGGTATGAAATAGTTAATGTTTTAAATTTAAAATATAAATTCTTAGGTATGTTAGGTTCTAATGTAAGGTAAAGAGAATATCAACCACATAAATATACCAGTGAAAGGGAAGAAACTGTATTTCTGGGTTTGGTAGCATTTACAACGCTACAGTTTTAACCGCTATCATTAGATACTCCTTGCATAATATACTATTACCTGCCCAGAATAAAAAACCAAATTAGTTGCTACCTAGGATCTCGTCTCTAAAAAATCATTTAAAACGCACAACAAGATTACGAACGGATATCGGGAAATATATTACTCTTCCTACATTCCCAAATTATACCCCTGTCCCTATTAAGATAGTCCCTCGTATTCCTTTAAATTGCCGATCCCTCTGATATTCAGCGACAAATTTAATAATTTGAGTTCCAATTATGTAAATATATTAAGGGTCACTACTTTGGACTCCGGTTAGTCACTTCTGAACTAAGCAGTGTTTTGAATATCATACATACTAATGCTAAAGTGACATTGACACCTTCAAAACCTGATTAATTTATCGAGTGTTTGAAATGAGTAACCGAAGTTCGAAGTAGTGGCCCTAAGGGCTACTACTTGAACTTCGATTTTGCCACTTAACATACTGCTGAATTAATTAAAGTTTATAACATGGTAGACAAGCTGAAGCACACGTCACAATCCTGATTAATTTAGCAGGCAAAGTGACTAATCGGCGGCGTTCAAAGTTTAAGAAGCATAATCAATGTATTTTTTAAACGTCAATGATCTGACACTGTCAATATAGTGTTTTTACTAACAAGTGCGAAATGTGATACTTTTTCGCATGCAAAAACAGGTGAACGAACGAGATGGGAAAGAAACATTTATTCTACGAGCATCAACTAACAACAAAAAGCAAAACAATGATTACTTTTTGAAGAATCTTTAATGAAACCTAAAAGCACTAAAACAAAAATTTTGCAAATTGATGAGAGAAATATACGACCTTTTACAGTATTTGTAGTTTCTTGAGACCTGAAAACCAGGGCCGTAGCTAGGCGTTCTCCATGGGGGGGTTTAGGTTAGGTAGGAAGAAAACTTGTAGCGAATTAAGTTAAAACCGCCGGATGCAAACAGTTTTTGGAGCCATGGGCCATGGCGGGGTGGTTAAACCCCCTAAACCACCCCCTTATCTACCGCCATGAGGAAAACTGAGGGAAAAGATGATATTAGGTAAGTGTCAAAACCAACAGGTACACCTATTGTTGGTTAACATATAAATCATTTAAATAAATTAAATTAATTTATCTTTTTAACGAAAATTTTCCAATAAAAGTATAAAGCCCAAAAATAAAAAAAACTCTAGGTAACCAAAGGATTAAAAATATCTTCAAAGAACTTAAGATTTTTGCACACTCTTCAAAAATTTATCGTACAGAAGGACAATAAAAATGCTAAAAGAATTTATTATAATAATAGAATTGATAGGGCAAAAAATAAACCCCAAGAAATCTGGCACATAGTAAATGGGTTAAGCGGCATCAATGTTACTTCTAACGGGGAACATGAGATTGATGTCAATAGCTTTAATGATTTTTATGGCTCAATTGTTGCAGAAAGATAAGCATCTAAAATTTCACCTTACACATGTTTGGGTTTTATCTCCATTTAGAGCCGCTTGCTCTGGCTCCAGTGTAAACAGCACAAGTGCTAGTTAAGTGACCCTAACGAAGCTGAAGAATCTAAAGGAAACTGGAAAAACGGTCAACGTTTAGAGGAACAAATCTGCCCCCGTTGTCAAGAACGAACGAATCTGAAAATGAAAATGGTTAGTAAATACAATAAAACAGTAAAAAGCTCTTGAAGATTGTCAAACTTTGAATTGACTTTGACAAGATGACAATTATAATGTCATATCATTTAATTACTGGTTACGGTTACTGGTCTTTTGGGTTAGTGTGATATTAAGATGTTATTATATAAATGATTAATTCGTTTTTGAGGTTTCATATATCTACAATTTGGTGTTATTCGCTTAGGAAGAATTTAATGATTTTTGTTGAACGGTTTAGTTCATTTTTAAGTGTCCCTTATCAACTTCAGTTAAAACTAACAGAAGTTGAAGCAACACATTCGTCTTTATTTAATAAAATTAAAGCACTTTCTTTAATTTTACTTTTTTTAGATGAAGGTTCCTTTGCTAAAATACTTGAAGCGTTCCATTGTATTCTGTGATTGTTATAAAATGCATGTTGACGAATATGTGATTTGTGGAAATGTGTATATTAAATATAAGTTTGGTGTGTGTTCTTTTATACGTTTTGATAATGGTCTACAGGTTTCACCAATATAAATTTTATTACATTCACATGGTATTTTGTAGATAACACTTTTAGTAGTTTCATTTTAATTCACTGGTTTTGTTTTTGTTAATTTGGATCTAAGGGTGTTTTCTGGTTTGAAAATAGTACGAATGTTAAATTTATTACCTATTCGTTTTATTTTGTCTGATAAACCAGGAATATAAGGAATAAAGAGGTTCGTAATATGTCTATTTTGATTTTGTCTAATATCTGGTTTTTAAACTCTATAAAGCATTTTTGAATTAAATCAATAGGATATTTATTATTAATCAAAACATTGCTTAACAATTCTTTTTCTGTGTTGAAATTTTAATTATATCATATTATTTTCATTCGATCATATAGACTTTTTACGACCCTCTTTTTAACCATTATTGGGTGAATTGATTTAAAATTTAAATATCTGTTTGTATGTGTAGATTTTCTGTATATTTTTGTTTCGAAACTACTCAAGTTTTTTTTTATAAGAATGTCAAGAAATGAAAGTTATTCATTAATTTCTTTTTCTATAGTGAATTTGATTTCGAGTTAATAATGATTTAGAAAATCGATAAGAAAATATTCGTTATATTGATAAATTGAAAAAATGTCATCTATATATCGCCACCAAATTAAAGGTTTATATTGATAATTTTCAACAAAATTTAATTCAAAATATTCCATAAAAATATTACTTAATAAAGGTGATAGAGGCGAACCCATAGCCATACCATTGTTTTGTTGATAGTAGTTAGTATTGTATTGAAAATATGTAGTTTTTACGCAAAAAGTAAGTAATTCGAGTATGGTGTCAATATTAAGTTTTGTGCGTTCACTAAGGTCAGTATTATTTTCAAATTTATTTCTTACAATATTTAAAGTTTTATCAACAGGTACGTTTGTAAAAATACTAACAACATCAAAACTCACCGGGGTGTCATTAGGATTTAAATTATTTGGTGATAGTTTTTCTAAAAAATGTTTTGAATTTCTTATATATGAGCTAGTGTTGTTTGCAAGTGGATTAAAAATGTTTACTAGATATTTAGCAAGGGGGTGTGTTGGTGAATTTATACAGCTTACTATTGGACGTAGAGGTATGTTTGGTATGTATTTTTGGTACTCCATAAATAGAATAGAATAGAATAGAAAAATATTTATTGTGAGTAAGTCATATTACAGCACAAAAGGTAAAGTTCAACTAGGTTCTTCCACTTCACCTGAAAATAGTACCCTTATCATAACACCCTAGAAATATATAATAGTTTTCTATATAATAACATATAACAAATAGTTTTCTATATGATAACATATAACAAATAGTTTTCTATATAATAACAGGATAATAAGGATTTAATTGCTGAAATAATGTCTATAAAGCCCATTGGAATTTTAATTTATTTTGTATTTTTTGTTTCTGTGGGTTTAACTGTTTCTTATACTGTACGAGTTACATATTATATATTTTTAACAGATTCTCATATACAAATAATTTTCTATATAATAACATACAAATATAATTATAATAATATAAATAATTCATCAACTGATATTCCTCCAAGAACACTTTCAAGGGCAGACAAACGGAAATCATAGTAAAATGAGTGAAGCGGTTAATTCAATCCAATGCCTGCTCAGCCAATAAAATCCCCTTATATTCCCTCTTAAATCTACAGCCCGAAATGTCCCTCAGCATGCCGTAAAACTGGCGATCATTCAACATATCGGTGGCCAGGTAACAGAAGCAACACTCAAATTTAGCAGTTCTGTGAGTGCAAGAGTTGAAAATATTACCCCCTAAGTTTAAATTATGAACATGATTTCTCAAAACAAACATGCTATACAAATATGCTGGGCGTTTATGGTCAAAAATGCTTTTCAAAATCATTGCCATCGAGTAAATGAGGTGTTATGCTATTGTGTGGTGTCAGTTTGAATCTTTCTATATTATTGAACTGATTTTTGTATTTTTTAGTATATTGTATATCTGTCTCTCAATACTTTCTGTTGGATCTTTATTTAGTATTGAGTAATTACCATCATTTAAAAGAGACACTACTTTTTCTTCGTAGGTTATGCAATTCATTATTACGGTCAGCCTTTATCGGCTGGAAGAATTTTAATATTGTTATCTCTTTTCAATGATTGTAATGCTCTTTGTTCTGTGTATGTTAAATTTTGTTTAATTTTAAATGGTTTTTCTAGTGTGATTTTGGTACTAATTCTAAATTCGTCTTGATGTTCTTCTGGTAAGTTTTGTGTTGTTTCTTTAATTGCTGAAATGATGTCAAACATAGGAACGATTTTAGGAGTAACTGAGTAATTTAAACCTTTAGAAAGTTTATCAACATCAAATAATACCCTATTAGACAAATTGATTACAGTTTTGTCAATAAAGTCGTTATTTTTGGCATTAGAAATTTCTTTGTTTAACTTTTCTTGAATGAGATTAATAAATTTATTTATATTAATACGTTTTTGTTTATCAAAATTTATTAAATAACTGTTGTGAACACAGTTGCAAATGTGACTGAAATCAATAGGTAAAATTTGGTTTTGTAAATTTAATTTTAAATTATTAAATTCTTTTTCAATTTTATATTTATTAAATCTATGAAACTGTAATCTTTCTCGTAATAGCGCATTACTTGCTCTTTCTAAGATTTATATGGTTTTTTGGTTGTAGTATGGTGCTTTAAGTCTTAAACCTTTAGGAATCAAATTGTTGTTTTTGCATTTGTGTAAAAATGTTAAACTGTTTTCAAAATGCAATAGCTTTTTTGTTTATTTTCTAATTCTCTAAAAATAGAACAAATATTAGGCCCATACCTTTGATGTAGATATGTTCTATATTGTTGTGGAGGATTCATGTTTTACCTTAAAAATGTTTGGGTTTTCTCTCCACTTAGGGCCGCTTGCTCTGGCTCCAGAGTGTAAACAGCACAAGTGCTAGTTTAGTGACCCTAACCTAAAGGAAACTGGAAAAACGGTCAACGTTTCGAGGAACAAATCTGCCCCCGTTGTTAAGAACGAACAAATCTAAAAATGAAAATGGTTAGTAAATACAATAAAACAGTAAAAAGCTCTTGCAGATTGTCAAGATTTGAATTGACTTTGACAAGATGGCAATTATAATGTCATATCATTTAATTACTGGTTACGGTTACTGGTCTTTTGGGTTAGTGTGATATTAAGTTGTTATTATATAAATAATTAATTCGTTTTCAAGGTTTTATATATCTATAATTTGGTGTTATTCGCTCAGGAAGAATTTAATGGTTTTTGTTGAACGGTTTAGTTACTTTTTAAGTGTCCCTTATCAACTTCAGTTTTTAGCAAAGGTAACTAGGTGCTGTTAAAACTAACAGAAGTTGAAGCAACACATTCATCTTTATTTAATAAAATTAAAGCACTTTCTTTAATTTTACGTTTTTTAGATGAAGTTTCCTTTGCTAAAATACTTGAAGCGTTCCGTTGTATTCTTTGATTGTTATCAAATGCATGTTGGCAAATATGTGATTTGTGGAATTGTGTATTTTTAATATAAGTTTGGTGTTCTTTTATACGTTTTGATAATGGTCTACAGGTTTCACCAATATAAAATTTATTGCATTAAATTGGTATTTTATAGATAACACTTTTAATAGTTTCATTTTCATTGAGTGGTTTTGTTTTTGTTAATTTGGGTCTAAGGGTGTTTTCTGTTTTGAAAATAGTACGAATGTTAAATTTATTACCTATTCGTTTTATTTTATCTGATAAACCAGGAATATAAGGAATAAAGAGGTACGTAATAGGTCTATTTTGATTTTGTCTAATATTTGGTTGTTCAAGCTCTACAAAGCATTTTTGAATGAAATCAATAGGATAGTTATTATTAATCAAAACATTGCTTAAAAATTCTTTTTCTGTGTTGAAATTTTGATTATTACATATTATTTTAATTCGATCATATAGATTTTTACGACCTATTTTTAACCATTATTGGGTGATTTGATTTCAAATTTAAATATCTGTTTGTATGTGTAGGTTTTCTGTATATTTTTGTTTCGAAACTATTCAAGTCTTTTTTTATAAGAATGTCAAGAAATGAAAGTTGTTCATTAATTCCTTTTTCTATAGTGGATTGGATTGTAGGTTCTTCCGTGTTAATATGATTTAGAAACTAGTTAAGAAAATATTCGTTATATTGATAAATTGAAAAATTGTCATCTATATAACGCCACCAAATCAAAGGTTTATATTGAAAATTTTCAACAAAATTTAATTTAAAATTTTCCATAAAAATATTGCTTAATAAAGGTGATAGAGGCGAACCCATAGCCATACCATTGTTTTGTTGATAGTAGTTAGTATTGTATTGAAAATATGTAGTTTTTAAGCAAAAAGTAAGTAATTCGAGTATGGTGTCAATATTAAGTTTTGTACGTTAAATAAGGTTAGTATCATTTTCTAATTTATTTCTTACAATATTTAAAATTTAACTTAAAATATCACACTAACCCAAAAGACCAGTAACCGTAACCAGTAATTAAATGATATGACATTATAATTGTCATCTTGTCAAAGTCAATTCAAAGCTTGACAATCTGCAAGAGCTTTTTACTGTTTTATTATATTTACTAACCATTTTAATTTTTAGATTTGTTCGTTCTTGACAATGGGGGCAGATTTGTTCCTCGAAACGTTGACCGTTTTTTCAGTTTCCTTTAAGTTTTTCAGCTTCGTTAGGGTCACTAAACTAGCACTTGTGCTGTTTACACCCTGGAGACAGAGCAAGCGGCTCTAAGTGGCGAGAAAATCCAAACATTTGTAAAGTAAAACATAAATCCTCCACAACAATATTGAACATATCTATATCTAAAATTTCGTCTGATATTGATCCCATAAGTTATATCGAAACTGTTTCCGTTATCGTCGTCTTTGGCCGGTTTCACACAGATATAAATGAAATAAAAAGTATATTCAAACAAATCAAAAATAAAAATTCATTATTATTTATTACCAATATCTCGTTGAAAATATTTGGCAGGTAATTGTGTGTTGAGGGTTCTTGTTGTTGTAATCAATCAATCTTTTGATGTGGGTCAATTCCCAAATATATGGAGTCGGCTCTGGTAAAGCCTCTATTTAAAGGAGGATCCATCTTGTTATCGCCATATTTCGCTTCTTCCAACATAATAGTAGAACAAATTGAGAAGTCTGGAATGATGGATTTTTTTCGGAAACATAAATTGTTGAACGTAACCAATTAGGATTTCGTAATAATAAAACCACATGCGATGCAGCGTTTAACTTTCTTGAGAGACTGTATCTGGGACTGCATCAAGTGCAGGTGGCTGCGGCAGTGTTATGCCTGATTGTTCTTGACTGCCTCGATCGAGGATTACTGGGTTTAGGGGTGTTGCCTGGAGCTGGCTGCAGTCGTATTTAAGAATAGAAGGGTCTAAATAGTTTGTCATCAGGTCAAAGCATTGAGCCAGGGGTCAAGGCTCAGTGCTTGACCCATTCTTGTTTCTTATATACATTCACGACCTGATTTCCATTGGCATTGATGGATCCTTTACATCATTTGCGGATGATACATCAATATTGTGGCTGTGAACAGACATTAACATTTTGAGGAACACCATTGATGTTGTTATTACTGCTATAATGGACTGGTGTAA
Organism: Pissodes strobi; assembly: GCA_016904865.1. Lineage (NCBI taxonomy): Eukaryota > Metazoa > Arthropoda > Insecta > Coleoptera > Curculionidae > Pissodes > Pissodes strobi. Next base: position 78,962 of record MU184514.1, read on the forward strand.
CAGTAACAGGTTGATATTCAATATTGCAAAACTTCTCTATCAGATGTAATCCTAAATGAGGTCCCAATAAAGAGAGTTATAGGTTTTTAGGACTAGTTATTGATACTAAACTGATATTTGTGGATCATATACAGATCGTGCGAATAAGACTGGCATCTGCGTGATATATTTTGAGGTTGACGAGAAATGATCTGAGTCAGAATATTGCAAGGGGAATATATTTTGCCTAGGTCGAATCACATGAGAAACGGTTTACAATTTTGGGGTTTTACAGGCACGCAACTTATGAAAACCGTCTTTGTACTCCAAAAGCGGGCAGAACGATACTTGTGTGGGGTCGGTTCTAGGGAGCACTGAAGGCCACTGTTTGTTCGGAAGGGGATCCTCACCTTGACCTCTGTTTTTACTCTTTTGACTGTGGATATGGCCCATAGTAAATGTGGGGGATTGGGCATCGGCGCGGCAAGGGTTGCCAGATTCAGTAGCGACAATTTGGGATTACTTATCCCGAAGACTACATTGACAAAAAAGTCAATTGTATATGAAGGGGTAAAATGTTTAACCACCTGCCTTTGGAACTTAAAAGCTTGGAGAGTAGTAGGAATTTTAATAAACATGTTAAGAGGCTATTATTGAATAAGGCCTATTACCTTGACGAGTTTTAGGCTGATAGATCGTATATCTTTGTTCTATCTTTATTTTCTATTGGTTGACAAATCTAGACTATTGTAATGGTTATGGCAATATTTATATATTGTTTTTTTTTTGCTCTCCGATGGTTCCATCTTTTCGTATGTTTTGTTCTTTTTTGTTTTGTGCTTTGACTTGTGATTGCATATTATTGAATTTATATATTAACATTTACCATTTTAATATGTTTGTGTATGTATATTTTTGCTTTTTGTATATCTTAAAATTACAGGTAATCTAGGATTCCTTTTACTGCCAACTGGATTTGAATGACGTTAGATTGTAATAATTATATTTTTTAACAGCTTTGTTAATGAGAGAAAATCTTCTGACAATAAAGCATATTTGATTTGATCATTTATTATTATACTGGATTTTAAAAAAATGTCTTCCTTTTTAAACTCACATATCGGGAATTACGAACAAATTTGGGCAAAGAGAATTAAATAAGATTTGCAACGGTTTCCCACGTTGCAGAAAATGGTCTACAGTTGCTGAAATAGATTTAAATATTCCTTACCTAGTAGGATTTTGAGTAGTTTTAATTTTCCACACTACGTGTGGTAAAATATCTCTATGCGCTCGCAAAGACCTTTCGTGAACGCACGTAGAACAAAAAAAATAAAACAGATAATAGGGGGAAACAATATTTTGACAATTACTCCTAAAGAATAATCTCTTGTATGTGTTTATTATTAAATATTTTGATGGCAAACAACGAAATTACAGCAAATGAACTGCTTCTATTTAAAGGTGATGTATTTTACTGTTGTCAAATGCGCACCACACTGTTTCGCAAACAAAATATGCTTAGTTGAGCCATATAACCCGTGTTATAACCCATTGTTTGCTGTTCCCGCAGTTCTGTTCTTCACGCTGGGTTTGTTGTTGATTTAGGTTGGGCTTGTTTGCGTTTGTAAGCTGAGAAAATGATATTAAAAACTAAGTTAATAATTAACTAATGTTATCACAACACCAATTCGTATAATAATACTAATACTAATAATCAACGTGTTCTTAATGGAAAAATACTAATAAAATTATTATATTTAATTAATTGTCGTCAATGACCCGTAGTGTTAAGAGCCCGCCGAGAGTAACCTGCCACCAATCGTCTGGCCTGGCCCCCGTTTCTTCCCAATTTTGGTCCCGTCAGCATAAACCTATAGCCGATTCCAGTCATCGATGACAACACTAAATATAAATCAAATTTTTCTGCTCAACTCTGATAGTTTCAAATGCAAATTATTGTGTCTTAGAGAACTTTCCGACAATAACTTGCTGGTGGCTGTTCTTGTCTGAACAATTTGGGCTATATAATTTGTTAAGTGAACATAGGTATGTTGAGCATAAAGCGAACAATAGGTCCTCTAACTTATTTTTTTGATTTAGTACATAGCGAATATGTGCAAGATCCGTTCTGCTATCAGCACTCGGCCAACCGTAGCATTTTTACACATTATCATATATGATAATGGGTTACTTTGGATCGATTTAGTGTCGAAAAAACTGACATGACAGTTCGATAGGAAATTTATAGAGATTTCTGTATCGAGAATGTCGGGAAAATGGACTTTTCAAGGAAAATGTAAAAAAAACATCGATCTATAGGTAAAAAATTAAGGTTTTTATTTTATTTTTTTTTTCTAATGACGTAACATATTTTTTAGAAAAGCTTGACGTGAATCCACGCTAAAAACTCTATTAGAAGATACTTTGAAATTGATGATACCTTCCATATAGAGTGGGCTAGTTGCATTTTAACTTTTTGCCATTATTATTACTGGAAAGCCGAATAATCTGGAAAGACCAAACTTTCTTACATTAGCAGAACATACTAAAAAATCGCATCGATCCGATTGAAAATGCCGAATTGAAGGCTTGTTTACTTTTTCTTCCGATAGATTACTTTAAGCGTCCGTGACAGCGGACACATAGTTATTTTCAAGAAATCAGTATCTCAGATTCGTAAACCTTTCTCTGTTATAAAAAAGTTAACAATTTTCTGTACGAGATTGGGAAATACGAAGAAATCGAAGTATTTCGGCAATTTTACGATTGAATAGATAGCTTTGCTGTGGATGCAAGTAGAGGGCTTACGCCGTTACGGTATCTCCTCCCAACACTCCTATGAATGAGAGACATTGCCTAATCATCATAGTGTGCGACGTTCCACAATCTTGTCGTGACCTTGATTTTTTATTTTTTATTATTTTTATACGGGTTAACCTCATTAAATAAAATTGTACAAACATCAAATTAACAAAGTTAGGCAAACAACCGCTATGCCCCAGTTCGATAAGATACAGCTTGGAAAAAGTCCAATAAAAAGCCATTTAATATAAGCAATAAAAAATAAATACCACAACTAAATAGCTAACCACTAAAACTAAAACTACAGACAGCCACAAAATGAATCAAACTTGAATAATGATTAAGTATTCAGTATTATACAGCAATTAAATAGTTAAACATGACCTTAGATTGAAAATCACTATCATATAATAATAAATTTAAACAATATTTTAGCAACTTTAAGTACTATCAGAAGTAAAATGTCAATTTAGCATTAAAACATGTAACAGATAGAGGCAAAATAAAATCAGTTGTTCCACCCTTAATCCTATTCGTTTAGATACCATAAAGCAGACAAGCAAATTTTCTTGACAAAATCGCGAAGGAAATTTAAATGAAATCGGGATAGGACGTAGGAAAAAACGTACTTTTCTTGTGACAGTAAAAAGCCTCATTTTATTTATTGGTTATTGGAACAGACTACAAAAATTATATAGACATCGTAAGAACACTAGTATTGGGAAAACATGGAACCTAATCCACTAAGCTAAGTATTTCAAAGCAAATATTTCATATTTATGTCTATACATATTAAATGCACGTCTTCACGTGAACGGTCAACTGTACACACGCGGTATATCGTTCCCAAGCTGAAACCACCAAGCTAGTTGTATATTGGTATTATCCCCTTGGTTTTGTCGTACTGTGCTGCCTTTCTAAATGGGGGAAAGGAACCCTTCGTCTAATCACTTGGCTAATTTTCATTGGTTCAGTTCTTTAATACAGCTTTACGTCCACCCTCTGGTTTCGACTAATTATGGCTTTTAATTGCTGATTCGAGGTATTTCGGGCATCTGGAATGCATTTCAGCCTTTCCGGGAGGGTTGTGTCTAGAAAAAATCAATAGTGATAGATTGTTTACAGATTAGCAGCGTAATAATTGGAATTTGGAATGTAATGCATGCACGAGTTATATTGTGAGGTTATAGGGCGATCTAGCACTGAAAATTGGAACATACTGTTGTACATTTGATGGTCATACAGGTAATTGTCTCGTTGATTTAGATTTGGGTAATCCATTGTTTACTTAGGTGATTACGGAATATTTTCAATTTGGGAATGAGACAGATACAATGACATTTGTTAGAAGTTTGACATGCCACTGTTCGGATTTAGACCATAGACTCATAGTCGGTCGGAGAACGCTGCGTCCGTTCCGTCCATCGATATCGACTCGAGAACCACTCTAAGTTGCGATATTTAACTGTAGGATTTATTTACCATACGCTTGAATTTGCTGATTATATTGGATGGTATAAATGTTTGGCATTCTAGGCTTGTATATTGGGAGTATTCCACTGATTATCCGTTATTAAAGATCGATAATATTTCGGCTCGGAGTGGATCCTGCCCTACGACAAGGAAATTGTTCTATGCTCCATATAGATCTGTTGGTGTAGTTTCCGCGGAATAAATTGACAGTACCTTGGATAAGCGCGTTGTCTTCACGGTCGACACGGTTGCCAAGTTAATGCCTTATTTGGCATAATGTTATTAGTGGCGTGAGTGATTGAAATTTGGACTGCCGCATAACGCGTGGTACATGACCCACTAGGCATTAACTGGCAAGTCTAACTGATTCAAAACATTTCAATAGTGAGTCACTTTATGGCTTGATTAGCCGAATCTGGTAGTTGACGTCATAATTTTCTGGTACTTTGTTACGAATAGTAATGCTGACAACATGGTAGGCTGGGCAGGCGCGATGATGATTCTTCTAGCATCGTGATTTTGGAGCAAGCCAATTCAGTCCGTATGTGGTATTTGAAGGAACCAGAAGGTTTCAGTGCGTGGCTCCTAAAATTGGAATTTTCGGTTGAAATGCTGATATTTAGTGAGAAATATACAGTGCCCTAGTAAGGGGATTATTCACAGAAGGCTTTGAGCAGGTTTGTGGTCGTCGATGGCTTCTCGTCTGATGGATGATTGCAGATGAGGGAAGATTTGTAGATTCGACCACCTGCGCCCATATTGGGGACACGCTTGAACCCCGTGTAACATCTTAAGGTATGTTGTTTAGGTAATTTTGGAAGAGTTATGTGTTTGATCTGTTATTTGTTGGGATTCCGTACCTGTTTCCTTCATATTTCGGCTTGATCACCGTTCTAATTTGCCCGATTTGTTTCAGGAGTTTTGTTTTCCCTTCCATTTTCCGGTTTTCTTCCTGGGTTTCCATACTGAGGCTTCTCCGACTGCGTGTCCCGCTGTCTGATCCATGCCTCAACGCTCACGAAGTGTGTCGTCTCGATTTTGACGCACCAGCGATTGGATGAACACCTGGATCCTGGATGAACTCGCTGTTGGCTTGATCACGTATAAGATAAGTTTAACATTAAGATATATATAGGCACTTGAATTGTTGTATATATGTATATATACAGTGTGTCCACGGATTAAGTTCGGAAGAGGAAAAACTTTTTTATTTGGGGGTTTATGAAAAACGGTATTCTTTATAAAAACGCCTGCTTATTTTGAAACACCAGTAAATCACAACAATATAGAACATATCTATACCAGTAAATCATATGCTGTGTAAGTTAAAACTAAGTGAAACTAACCGAAACTTGATTCGACGATTAGCCAAAACTAAGCAAATCTATTAATAGTATATTATATACCTAGGTTGAGAAGTAAGCCATTATTTCCCGAGCACTTTTATATCCTGAGGCGCGTAGCGCCGAAGGATATAATGTGCGAGGTTAATAATGGCATTCTCAACCGAGGTATATATAGAATTTTTTTTACTACTAACACTGATATATTACCATATTTGATTCGATCTGATTTTTATATTAGTAATTTTCTACTTATTTTTCAAATAGTTCGAAATATCAGGTAGCCTGGAAGTTCAGTTGTCTAACTGACAGAAAGAATTTAATAATATCCTGACAGCTCCATACATACAAAGTACCTTCTTTCCATCTAAATTTTGACAAAATCGCATTATTAATAAGAATACTATGGGGAGTCATGAAAAGTGAGTCATACTGTATATAATTTTTTTACTAATAGCACTGATACAATCCTTATCATTATTTGAATTGATTAGATTTTGAAATTAATCATTTCCTACTCATTTTTCAAATAATCCGAAATGACAACTAGTTGTCGAACTAACAAGTTTTACATTTTGACATTTGCCGTTTCCGTTTCATTATTGACCTAGGTTTTTTTTAATATTATTATTTACCTAGGGTGAGAAATGTACTTAGTATTGATATTATTGTTATTTAAGTTATGGTTAAATCCTTTATTTAGGATATTAATTTCAGAGGTATTAAAACTAACCTCAGTAAAATTAACAAATCTATTATAAAATTGATGATCTGAATAAACTTTAGAATTATTGATATCATTGTTTGTTTCTTTAAATTTAAATTTTAATCTACGTAACTTATCGCTTTGAATTATGAATTTTTTGTTGATATGTATCAAATTACATAAACAGGATATGCCTATTCGGCCTGTAGTTTCGTATTGTACAGCCCCTGCTGTTAAACTTTCAGAAGAATTAATTCACATTGTAGGTAAGCATTGTAATTTCTAATCTAAATATTCGATTAAAAATAGTTGTGACCTAGTGAATAAGATTAAAAATGTTACTTTACCATCTAACTCTAAACTTATTTCTTTTGATGTTAAAAATTTATTTCCTAGTGTACCTCCGATTGAAGTGTTAGAATTAATTAAAATTATGTTAGATAAGAACCATATTAATCACATAATAAAACAGGATATTTTAATTTGCTTGTCATTATGTTTAGATCAAAATTATTAAATTGAATTTAACGATAAGATTTACACTTGTATCGAAGGTTTAATAATGGGTAATCCACTTAGTCCTATTTTAGCTGAAATCTTTATGGATAATTTAGAAAAATCAATACCTGAACACCATCTTAGCAAATATTGCTTATATTGGTATCGATATGTGGATGACATTTTAGTTTGTTTTAATGGGACGTCAAGACAATTAGACATTTTCTTAGAATTTATTAACACATTACATCCCAATATTAAATTTACCGTAGAATTGGAACAGGAACACTCTATTAATTTTTTAGACCTCAAAATTTCAAATGTAAACAATAAACATACCTTTGACATCTACCGCAAACCATCTTATACGGATATAATTATTCACAACTCATCTAACCATCCGTACAATCAAAAAATGGCAGCATTTAATAGTTTTATACATAGACTAAATAACATTCCTTTGTCTGAAGATAATTACAATAAAGAGATTAATATAATCAAGCAAATTGCTGTGAATAATGGTTATAAGGCTAACATTGTTGATAATTTAATTAAAAATTACGATACCAAAAAAGGTTTAGAATTGGTGTACCCAAAAATTAATAATAATGAACTTAACAATTATCAAATTTTAACACACACAGGAAAGTTAACACAAAAAATATCATAGTATATAAAAAATAAAAATATGAATGCCAAAATTGCCTTTAAAACCAACAATAAAATTAGTAAGTTCATTAAAAATAACAAATCCCCTACACCTAAAAGTAAGAAAAATGGTGTCTATAAATTGAATTGTGGTTCGTGTTCCAAAGTATATATTGGTCAAACTGGTAGACCTTTTGAAAAGAGAATTAAAGAACACCAGTCTTGTTTCATTAATGGCAAGGATACTTCTAACTATGCTTGTCATTTAATTAATGAAAACCACATTTTCAACAATGATTTCAATGTTTTACATATTGAAAATAAAGGTAAAAAATTAAATCTGTTAGAAATTATGGAAATCAATAAATATAAAAAATTGAATATATTACTTAACGAACAAATTGATTTTGGGTTTTCTCCGTTATTGAACCTTTCCTAGAAATTGTTAAATTGTTTCCTTTGCTATTCATAAGGCGCCTGGATCACGATTATTTTTTGTAATTTACCTGCAACAGCGGAACTATATAATTTTAGCATATTTTAGTGTAACTATTCACATTTGAAAAAGACGTTACCGTCGAAACACGTGTCATGTTTAAATAAAGTTAGTGGAAATCTTTAAGTGGTTTACTTATTTAAGTGACAAATTTATATATCATATTTTGACATATATTTTTTACTTGCAAAAAAAGTAGCCATGTTTATTTTATATAGTGTTATACGTTTATATGTCAGCGAGAGCTTCAATTTTTTTTTTAGAATTTATTTAATATCATACTTATATCACATGTTAGCTGTGGCCGAAATCATTTATGTCAAAATTAGTAGCAATATTCATGTAATTATGGCGATCTCTTTAGGATAACGCAGTATTATCTGCGAATCGTTTGGATAAATAAAAAAATGTTTGTCGAGTACGTGTCTGTCTTATCAATTTTAATATAGTGCGATATATTCTGCATGATATTAGTTAAATTTGACCATCATTTACATTTAAATTTTTCAGAAATGTTTGAAATAAACAGGTAATTACATGGTATTTTTAACATTGATATATGTATATGATGAACGTTCATTATGGATATGAAATTAAACTAGGATAGTATATTGTAGATAATAGTTGTTATTATATTGTTATTAATTTTATTCAGTTTTTTTTTATCTTTTAATAACTCTTTGAGGATTTGTTTTTATATGTATTTGTAATATATCGGTAACAGTTCGAGAAACTGGAATTTTTCTAAAAAATAATTTCTTTAACAACCTGTATATAATTTTAAAAACTATATTTTTATCATAATGACATCTCTCTCTCTCTCTCTCGGTCTCGGTCTCGGTCTCTCTAATCGGTTCCGATATGTTGTAATCAATTTTAATAGATTTGGCTAGTTTAAGTTAGTCGTCCAATCAACTTTCGGTTAGTTTCACTTAGTCTCAACTTATTTTAGTCATTTGAACCGGTCCCGATACGTTATAATCAATTTTAATAGATTTGGTTAGCTTGAGTTAGTCGTCGAATCAACTTTCGGTTAGCTTCACTTACTCTCAACTTATGTTAGTCATTAAAAGCGGTCCCGATACATTATAATCAATTTTAATAGATTTGGTTAGCTTGAGTTAGTCGTCGATTCAACTTTCGGTTAGTTTCACTTAGCCTCAAATTATTTTAATCATTTAAATCGGTTCCGATACGTTATAATAAATTTTAATAGATTTTGTTAATTTGGGTTAGTAGTCCAATCAGCTTTCGATAAGTTTCAGTTATTCTCAACTTATTTTAGTCATTTGAAGCGGTTCCGATACGTTATTATCAATTCTAATAGATTTGGTAAGTTTGGGTTAGTCGTCGATTCAACTTCCGGTTAGTTTCACTTCGTCTCGACTTATTTTAACCATTTGAACCGGTTCCGACGTTTTATAATCAATTTTAATAGATTTGGTTAGTTTGGGTTAGTCGTCCAATCAACTTTCGGTTAGTTTCACTTATCCTCAACTTATTTTAATCATTTGAACCGGTTCCGATACGTTACAATCAATTTTAATAGATTTGGTTGGTTTGGGTTAGTCAGTAGTCCAATCAACTTTGGGTTAGTTTCACTTATTCTCAACTTATTTTAGTCGTTTGAGGCGGTTCCGATACGTTATTATCAATTTTAAGAGATTTGGTTAGTTTGGGTTAGTCGTCGATTCAACTTTCGGTTAGTTTCACTTCGTCACAACTTACACTTTAATTATCTGAACCGGTTCTGACACTTTACAATCAATTTTAATAGATTTGGTTAGTTTGGGTTAGTCGTCCAATCAACTTTCGGTTAGTTTCACTTAGCATTAACTTATTTTAATCATTTGAACCGGTTCCGATACGTTATAATAAATTTAAATTGATTTGGTTAGTTTGAGTTAGTCGTCCAATCAACTTTCGGTTAGTTTCACTTAGTTTCAACTTATTTTAATCATTTGAATCGGTTCCGATACATTATAATCAATTTTAATAGATTTGGTTAGTCTGGGTTAGTCGTCGATTCAACTTTCGGTTAGTTTCACTTATTCTCAACTTATTTTAGTCATTTGAACCGGTTCCGATACGTTACAATCAATTTTAATAGACTTGGTTAGTTTGGGTTAGTAGTCCAATCAAGTTTCGGTTAGTTTCACTTATTCTCAACTTATTTTAGCCATTTGAAGCGGTTCCGATACGTTATAATCAATTTTAATAGATTTGGTTAGTTTGGGTTAGTGTCCAATCAACTTTCGGTTAGTTTCACCTGTTCTCAACTTATTTTAGTCATTTAAAGCGGTTCCGATACGTTATAATCAATTTTAATAGATTTGGTTAATTTGGGTTAGTCAACTTTCGGTTAGTTTCACTTCGTCTCAACTTATTTTAATCATTTGAACCAGTTCCGATACGTAATAATCAATTTTAATAGACTTGATTAGTATGGGTTAGTAGTCCAATCAAGTTTCGGTTAGTTTCACCATTTTATAATAAAAGACTATTAAGATAATTCTTATGGACGAAATTCTCCAAACCTAAGTAACTCACAAAAACTCTGTTAGATGGCGAAAAGATATAGTTTCATTTAAAATATTCAGTTAAAATATTTTGCCCTCTGTTGACGACAATCTGCACTTGGTAAATACAGATTTCGTTTTTAAAGGGGTGTGGTATGCTGTCGGCATAAATATGTGGGACAGTAACAAGGTTTATTGACCTTGGGGCAGGAATGCATCATTCAAACTAGCAATCCGTTTTGGGAGAGTAAGGAACTGGTTAATACTTGTAGAATACTATTCTCCGATATTGACAAGGTCATTTCTATCTTTAGAATAAAATAATCTGGTAATTAGAGCTTTGGGAGTATGTTATATATTTTAATTTACTTATTAATTAAGCGGGAACGTGAGCTCGACCTAGACCGAACACGAGACAGCTTGAATTTTTACGTGAAATTTGGTACTCGGACAGTAGGAGACCGTGGAACCTTCCGAGTAGGTTCCAGAAATTTTTATTCGGTCAAAATCGATGACCGTCGTTGAAGCAGTCCGGAGCAGAGCGATTAAAGCGCGAAAAAAAAATTGAGAGTCCTTAAAGATAATGGGCTGACGAATTTCAGCCAAATTCGAATCTGACATCGGCGGGAGCCTACCGCCAATAGGTTCCGCGGTAGGAGACAGACGAGATCGAAATCTTTGTTTTACTTGCTAAAATGTTTGCCCAAACTTTTCGAAAGTGGAAAATCGACGTTTTCGATCCCTAAATATTAATGCGGAGGAAACCGCTTCCGAACGTCTTTTTATATTTAGACGTTTTTTTGGTATATGGAACCTACCGGAAATCCGTCTCCTACCAGTTTTTTTTTAGGTAAATTTCGAGCCAACGAGTTCGTATTCGGTACGGAGACGGAGGGGACCGGGCCTGAAAAATAAGTTCCCGCGCGGTTTTTACCCGGTCGGCTCCGGGAGGTAAATATAAAAATATAGGAATATCGGCAAACGTACAAAACCGTATTTTTATATCGACCTTACCTTTATTTTGATCAGTAGGAGCCGGAATAACCTACCGGAGGAGCCTAACTTTTTTGTTCGGATCGACTTCAAATTTTGGATTTAGACAAAGGTCACGAAGACAAACAAAAAAGTTCTTTACGAAAAAAAGGCAATATTCTTAGTTTTCGCGATATCGGACCCTAAACGAGAAAAAACGTAACTCGAAAATTACGGGGCAGACGAAAAAACACCTTACTACCAAAAATATGTATTTTGATAGCGTTTAATCTATAGCTGGGTCGTTGTAATTAAAAAAAATCGCTCTTTTTAAAAAAGACGTTTTTTTCGAACTTATTCGCGAATATCTCAAAAATTATTAAATTAAAAAAAAAATTTAATGATAATTTGGAATAAAAAGTTTTTATGAATTTTTTCGTCAGACGCTAAATAACGGAGAAATTTAAAAAAAAGGAGAAATTTTTAAAAAATAAATTTCTTTACCACCCTGTATCTTTTTTAAAAAATGTATTTTTATTATGGCGAAATGTTAACGGATCCCTTTAACCGTTTCCAACTTAAAAACTAACTAATTTTTTCAAAAAAAATTACGATAAACAAATCGAGATTTTCATTAAATCGGCTGTAATAATTATTGTAATACGGTATAATACGTTATAACTAAACGATATATAGCAAACAGATGGGTTTCTTGGGGTACTTTAACGCGCAGTATTTCATTCGATCGTACGACCGACGTACGACGTTTCGTTTTTTTTTTAATTGGCTAAACGTAATTTTTCTATTTTCCCATTTTCTCCGTAGCGGAGAGAGATATCTCAAATCGGTTTGGGCCAGTGTCTGCGTCGTCTGAGGGTCGATCGAAACGACACGCTTCTATAACATTTTTCGATAGGACATCAAATAACGTAAGTCGATAAAATATCTTTTTTGTCATACGCTCCCAAAAATAGCTATTTTACGGACTCATTTGAGTCCGTAAAATGCTTCTTTTTTAGGCCTAGTTCCTAAAAGTCGTCATGGCAACTTTTACGGACTATTCCAAAAATCCTGAATATGTCTAAATGTCAAATTTCGAATGACATGACAAAAATAGTTGCTACGATATCAAATTCTAAGCTAACTTTGTCGTACATTATGATTTCAAATATTATGGTAAATTTGCAAATCGCACATTATCGCGGAACGGAATGGATCGGAATGGAATGGAACGGAACGAACATTTTATAAAGCATGTAAATAAGTTAAGGTCCGCACACTAACGCGGATCGGAAGAGCGCGGATAGGATCGGAACGGCACGGAA